>CAHIKZ030003174.1:2830000-2982500 GCA_903632075.3 Acanthosepion pharaonis
ATGTGGATAGTATAGCATTAATTCTCATAGAAACTGGAATTGGTAAGATGAGTTCAAATTCTAGCGTAGCTTGCGGCATTCACTTTTACACAAATGTCCTTGACAAAAGGCCTGAATTCATCTCTTCTCTCCCCAGTTTTGAGTTAAATAGTAGAATAGACTGGGGTCTCTAGCTTTAGGTGGTAACCAGTCTAAGAGGAAAACTATGAATTCCAAACTGTAAAACAAACAATAGGAAACTCCTCCATTATCTCCTGAAAGCTATTGATTAACCAGCAAGGCAAACTGGGTTCTGTAGCCTTGGCTGGCAAACCAATCTAGGAAAAAGACAACTCTGAATTCAAATCCTCTGCTGTCTTGCAGTGATGCTCACTCAGGAGAAAAGCATCAGGAGGAAAAATCTAGAGTTAGAGTCCTTAAGATAGTTTGTAGCAACACTCTAACAACTTCTGAGACCATGCTGGAACCATGTGCATTGGTATTGACCAATTTAGTGACATAGTTTGTCCCCATTCCTATCTACGTACCCAGGTCTATGCATTGGAGAGACAGGAAGTAACAGAAATCACAATGGCTGCTGTGCCTGAAAGATCATCCAGAATACAAATTCATAGTCTCCCAAACTGACAGATGCCTAGTATTGGTTTGTATATAATGTTGGAACACACTGTACTTGTCCAGAATTAAACAAACCTTATGTAAAGATTGTAGTAGGAAAACAAGGATGAAATGAAAAGCATCAAGTAATGAACAATTGAGGTCAAGGCCTAACCACAGATATCTGGTCAGCCATCTTAATTGCTAGTATGGATGTCTAAATTGATGTTCACTGTCGACTGCAACAAACTTGGCCTTTAGCATAACCTGGCTTAAAAAAATAAAATAAAAATCAGTTAATTCTAGAAATGTTTTTCTCTCCCAAACCATTTTTTGCATTCAGAAAAGTTTATCATCCATAAGTTATTTTTTCTCCAAAATAAAGAATATATATATTTTTTAATTATCTATTTTGCTGTGTATGTATATATTTTAAGAAAGCAATAAAATAAGCAGAAATATTCACAGATATAGACATAGAACAATAAAAACAGACACCAGTAAGCAAAATATCAAAAAACAAAATGTACTTACAGTTGTATGAATTTTATTATCAATATAAATTGAATTTTATTTGTACCAAGTTATGTATATGAATATATATTTAAGTAAAACTAAATTTTTTAAGATTTAATTTCTTCAAATGCTATCATTCAGTTTCAATAATGAATTTAATGGTTATATATATTTGATTCTATTTTCCACTTTTATTAGATGCAATGCAAATTCAAAAGAAATCTAAAATTATAAGATTGCCATTAACATTTAATATTTCTCACTTGCCTATTTACTTACATACCTACATATATATATATATATATATATATACATACACACACATTAGTAATTAACATTAACACACTAATTTTAATGACACTGACTGATGTTTGGCGACAAGATAGTAGCAATACAATACTTTATCTTAATCTTAAAATGCAATATAATGAATGTTAACTATGTTTTGAAGAAAAAGGTTTCATCCTCTTCTATATTAAGAGCAGCAATTAAGAGTTATTAAACAAAAAAAACAGATTTGAACTTTTGACATCATTTTCATGAAATCTCAAATTTTCAACAGCATTTCTGACTAAATCTCTGAGATTAGTAATTATCCTTATTAATTGCTACTAATATTATTCTCCAGAAAAAAGTATTAGATTTAAGGCTCCAAAATTGCACGACTTAATTGTCACATTGGACAATGACTTAGTGGTCATGAGTTCAATTCATAGGTCAGGCAGTCACCTAGATATACTCTGATATCACAAGCCTAAACTAATGGGTGAATTAAATAATACATCACCTAGCATAGTGTTATGGTCCAGGTTAGGACCAAGGAAGAACAACACGAACACAGGAGTAGAAATGAAGGTATATTACACAAAATAATAATACAAGATATGGAAGGTGTTAGTATGACTGTCAGTCTGGTTTGGAGTGAACTACTATCGGCTCGACTTGATTTGACCCTCTCTCTTGAGAGGTGTAGTATACATAGTGTTAGGAAGAGTTCATTCTGTAGTTATAGGTAAGGACCCCTGACACATAGACAATATGATAAAATAACAAGACTATAGAATAAATGTTTTATTTTGAAAGTCTGAGAACTTTACCAAATATGTCAGTAACTCAAAAAAGATGGATAACAAGAGAACAATACACTGAATCAATTACTTTATGATATCGTTGATTTAGGCTACAATAAAAAAAGTCATTGATCAAGAGATTGATTATTCATCTTCTAATGATTAATTATAAATGTGTATATATTTGAATCACCATATACACTGATCTGGACCTGGGTACACTAAACACATATTAGGAGATAGTAGATATTATAAGTTTATTTTCAAACACTTTGGCTATCTTCTCATTTAGTAACACTTATACCAGTGCACCATCTGTGTCTGAGGTTTAGACAGTATATGCTTTGATAAGGAAAAAGTCTAGTGCAACCAGGTGTCATGCCACAGAGATGCACACACACACACACTCATTTTGTTCAATCAGAGCCACTTGAGGGGAGATTATACTGTTGGTGTGTGGATAGGATGGTCATTTTGCAGATTTTCTGAGCATGTTGGACATGATGTGTTGGTGGAATTTCTATAGTAGCAATAGCGGTTAAATACACATTCTGGCATCCATAAAACATGTTCTGAACTGTTATATAGCACACCACATGGTGTAAGGGCAACAGAAGTTAAAAGTAAAACTGCTTATTGATCACATATATATTATTATGCTTAGATAAGTATAACTACTTACGAAATTATTAATACAACTAAATCAATTTGTTAATAACTGTATATCATTTATTGTACTTGGAATTTCAGCTTAATTAAACAAAGTATAATTAAATTCCCCCCCTATAACTTCTCATAGCAAGGTGAAACAAATGAAATGTATAACTTAAAAAAATGCCTATTTTACAATATTTATTGTTCATTAAAAATCTGCTATTGTCATTATTCACACACTGGACAGTGTTGTGTTACAGGTATTTATAGCCATTCGTTGTCTGAAAGAATAACACAATAATTTTATTTGTTCCTGGTATGTTTTCAATAAAGAAATACAACGAAAAGCAGAAAATTGGAGGGAAAACTATACAGGGAAATTTCTTACACTAAACACAGTAGCAAATGGTAATTGTTATTGTGAAAGATGAATCCATATAATAGAATTTTTCCACATGAGAAAAAAATGTTTTATCGTAAAATCATCACTGGGTCCACGTGAAATTTGAAGACTATACACAAGACAATCTGGTCATGTTTATTGAACATACAAATGCTTTTCACTTATATAGATTTGCAGATGTATAATTTTTATTCATTATAAGATTGAAGGGAAAACTCAGAAAAAATAAGACAAGACATAGAAATAGCATAAAAGGTGTAAACTTTGCATAAATTGTTTTTTGTTTACATACCATGTTATTTGAGGAAATGAGCAATTATGGTTCTATACAACTACTTGTCATTTCTTGCATCAAATAACTAATTCATTTCTAGCCCCTGTTGTCCTTGTTTTGTCATTCATTCACACAATTGCATTAAGTGGGTTACTCACTGTTTCCCTTTGCTTTACTTGTCTTTGATATGTCCTGTAATTGTTAGCTTCTCTAGCACATTGATTCTTCATTATGCATACCAGAAATTTCAATTGCTTTTACTAATTATTAGCAATTTGTTTGTATTTTCCTTAAAATTTCCTCCATGCTCAGTTCATTGTAGAACCATATTTATCACTTCAAATCTTTCCATCTGTGAACAGATTGTCCAGAATTCATTGCCATATAGTAGATTATATATTACATAGCAGTTTGACACTCTTTATTTCTAATGAAATGTTCCTATATCTTAATACTCTGCATGATTTCTATAAAGCATCTTTTGCTATGTCTATGTATTTTCACACTAAACTCTTTCTCTATCCACATGCAGGCTGTTTGTTTCAGCATAGGTTATGGCTTACTCTAATATTTTTCCCTGTGTAAATCAAACTTTTCTAATATCTCAAGCATTTGTTTATATCATCTCATATAATTTCATAATGTACACAACATAGGTATATATCTTTCTGCACTTGAATTGCTCACTCTGATAGCATCCTGATCATAAAAATATCATTTCTTGTTCCAACATCTTTCAGAGATCCACACTGATGTTGTCCTATTTTCAGTCTAATTTTGCTATGAGAACTATTTATTAGAATCCTAGTTATGTGGCTCATCAAGCCAATTGACTGATGAAGTTCACATTCACTTGCACCTGGCTCATTAGGTTGATAGATCTGGTATTTCACCACTGTTGTATATTTAATTTTGACAATCAATCCCCAAATTGTCTAAGGTTGTCAGCATCTCTGTTAAAATTTCATCCAGTCCTGCTGCTTTATTCCTTTTATTCTTAATCAGCAATGACCTAATCTCAGGCTTTAATATTAAGGATACTTCCATGTTCATATATATATTGTAGGATTATCTCTTCTGCTGTTATAGAAGAGCTCTCTGATATAGTTCCTTCATTTCTGTAGCATCTTTTTTTATCTATTATGATTGTACCCTTTTTGAATTTGATTCATTTTGTCAAAGAAGAACTTCTGTCCTGCTGTGTCTATCTTCTGCAATTTTATCTCTGCACACTTCTCATTAAGCCATTCATCTTTTACTTGCTTGCATTTATTTCTTATTTGACTTTGAATTTATTTATAATATTCTAAACTACAAAAGACAATAGAAATAAAGTTGAATCCTTAATCAAACCATCTGCATACAAAGTGTTAATCATTTGTTAAAAATATTCTGACCTCTTCACGGTAACATTTCTTGAATTTAAAAGAGACTTGTAACTTTACATGTCTTGTTGGCTCAGAGTGACCAAGCCATTAAAAGTTAATCTGCATGTCATGTTCCATTAATGAATCTTTTCCAAATATTTCCATTACCATTGCATGCATATCAGGATGATTAAAGAGGCATTCAAGCAATTGCATGTAGAAACTTCATTGTATTTCCTGATACTGCTTATTAACCTTTAGTGTTACTCAATAAAAATGCAGTGTTTAAGAGAAAAAAACTAAACTTATTTCTTAAATCTTTATTCTCAGGAGTTTTAGTTGGATTAAAAATATCATTTTGAACAGGATATGGGCAAAGTGTCACAAAGTACCAAGATCTGCCAAATTCAAAGTAGATACAAATTTATAGACTGAGTTCATTTTTCATTTCCTCTTTTCCAATCCTACAATATATATATGAACATGGAAGTATCCTTAATTTTCCAAAGCAAACATGGTGAAAGACACCAAATTGTAAATTGAATATACACTTTTAACCAGCAAGCATAATTAACCATATAATTTAACAAATATTTTTATCTTGAAGACTGAATATGGATGTTCCATTTAGAATTATATTAAACAATATTTTTTATATTGCTTAGTAGAATTTCAATATTCAGTGTTATATGCTGAGATGAGAAAACTTATTTACTTAATCAAAAATACATGAAATAGATATAATAAAAGGCATCTTGAAGCACGACAATATCTTACAAGAATTATTTTTATTTTCAATTAAAAGATGCCTCAGTTAAAGAAAACATCATGAAGAACAACATTGCTATTTTAGGATGCTTATTTAAAAGAAGATTAAATTTTTAATTTTACTGCAAGTTCTTTTACAGATTAACTTACTAGTAAGTATGAAATTGATAATAAATGCATTTAAAGGATTAAAATATTATTTTGTGTGACTGTGAGTTGCATTCTTGTTTTTATGAATGCATCAGATTTGATCAAATGAAAAAAGCTGATCTAGAATGAATTTGGAATCATAACGAAGACAAGAATTTATAACAGATTGAAAGTATTTCTAAAATAAGGGTATGAAATAGAATAGCAGCATATATTCAATCAATATTTCATCTGTAGTAGCACTTGTATAAGAACATTAATCTATTTGTATTACTAACTTCTCTTATAAAATTAACCAATAAATATCAGGCAAGTGATATGTTTTTTATGGTTAAATTACTGACTGAATGAAAAGCCATCCATTATGAAAGTGTAAATTCTGGACTCTTGGATAGCCTATCATTTAATCACATGCTTCTTTATATTTTATTTATGCATCATAATTATATTCACAGTCCTGTTATTATATTTCTTCCAATTGGTGGTACTGAAAAGTCCTCACTTTCCAAAACTGAAGTAAATAACCAAACAGATTTTTTTTTTTTTGTAGCAAAGCGGACTTCTTGGTTAGGCCTCATATTCTTCCTATTCTTATTTTTCTTATTTGATTTTTAGAATTTTGCAAAATTAATTGTAATATTTCAAAATAATTTTTATAGATTTTGTCATTTAATGAAGATCCCTGGTTTATACAACAAAGAGTTACTATCTGCAAATTGCTTTTGACTTTCTTAAAGAAGCTATGAATCTATTGTTTTGCAATGAGTTATTTAAAGGAAATGCTATAACAGTTAAAGTAGAAAGAAAATGGAAGTCAATACAAAAGAAGTTATTGATAAACTTTGCTACATGTATGTACCAACTCAAATTACAATTTTGAACAAATTTATTAAATATACATAGATACACATGTTTATACCAAAAGTATGTAACATTTTCAGCATGCCTTCAAATCATAGTCACTATATTCTCACAGCTTATTCTCCTACCAAGAAATCTGGTAAAAATGTCAAATGAAATATATCTATCACAAGTAATATTTTATTACTGATAATTTAATATTGCTTTTTTTTACAGGTAGAAAACAACAAAATGCAAGATTTCAAGTAACAGATGCAAAAAGTAAAGAAACAGCAACGTAGAAAATGAAGAATATGTTCACAGGATATTTTATCAACTTCTTGACAATAATAATTTTTCATAAATGTATAAGAATTTGTAAATAAATAAGTAATTATTAAAAATGTAAATACAATCTCATTTCTTCTGTTTATTCTTAATTATAAACATGCCGCATGGAATTTTTCTGTGTCCTGTTCTCTTAACTAACTCAAATCAAGATGACCAACCTTCTAAATACTGTCAATAATCACAATGAAAACTAAGAGAACTGATTTCTTTATGATGATAGCCCAACATGAAAGATCTTCAAACTTCATTGTTAACTATTTCATCCTAAAGATATAGATATATGCATCTGTATGTGTGTCTCCTAAGAAAATATCTGTAAATAATTCCATAATAATGATACTGATATTTTTGTCTCACCTCTAAAAAACATAGTGTTTCAAAATGTATAGAATTTAAAATGTATCAATTATTGAAGGTCTCATGAACTCATTAATATAAAATCATTTTTAATCCTTTCACTTCAAACAATTTCATTTGAAGTGAAAGGATTAAAAATGGAACTGTGCAGTAAGGAATCTTCAGCAAGAAGAATTTGCTTTTCTGAAGACTGAAGCAAAACTCTTTCAAATTGAGCAAAGTAATATCAATGAGACTAAACCAATTTCACATTGAAGAGAGTATTTCATAAAATGTTTAAAGTCAATTCACTTTTCAAGATATATTGGAAAGTGACTCTCTTTCAAAGAATTCTAATGGCTTTTATCAAACATGAAAGATAAAGTTGAAGTGAAGCTTCTGCACGATTCTCTCATCACCACCACCAACAACAACAACAACTACTGCAAAATCATATCCTCTGTTCTATACCTGTTCAAAAATCGAATAAAAATCTTCTTATTGCTTTGATAATGCCACTAGTTTCAATGACAAAAATACATTTCCTTTATTACTAATGATATATTCTAAAAATTTTTTAACTACAGTACAAACACTTAACTGCCTATTTATACTCTTAAAAATATATGTTAAATCTGTTTAGATGATGTACAGAAAAAATGCAGTGTGAATTAGGGGAAAATTGTATCTTCTTTTGTTTGAGAAGTGTTTTTGTATCATTATTTTACTAGCATTTTGTACTTTACTTTTACAAATGTTACACAAAGTGAATTCATAGAATTTTCAAGGAAATGGGTAAGCTTGACAAATTTTGGAAGGATATTAGAATAATCCAGAACTTCTACCAGGGGCAAAGCACCTGCATGAAGATAAAAATGAATTCAGTAAATAAAAAAAAAAAAAAAAAAAAAAAAGGAATGTAAGACAAGGACTTATTCAACCTTCACAGTAAAGGAATTCTGAGAGAATTTGAAGTTCTATAAGGATTCATTATTGGTGATCACAATCATAACAACAATAGATATGCAGAAGACTTGTTTTTGATAGCAGATATAAAAAGAAAACTTTCCTTTACTACCTAGAAAAGGTAGTAAAAGAAAGAAAGAAGAAAGCACTAAATATCAATTGTAAGAAGATAGAATACATGATTGTCAGCAAATGAAGCAGCTCCACATGTGAATTACAAATTGGAGATATCAAAATCAAGCATGTACAAAAATTTGAATATCTAGGAAGTGTTTTAACAGAGAACAGAAAATGCAACACTGAAGTCTAAACGTACATTGGGATAGAAAAAGATGCCTTCCAAAAGTTAAGCAAAAAGTACTGATCTGTTGCATAATATCATTTCTCCTGAAAGTGAATGCTGGACAATCCTTTCACACATGAAGAAGAGACCTGAGGCAACAAAAATGTGATTCTACAGAAGAATGCTGAGGATAACATGAACTGAAAATGTGAGAAATGCTGAAAAATGGAAATTTAGAGAAAATGGAAACAAAAACGACACTTATACTTAGAATCAGAAAGTGAGTTAGAATTTCTAGGGCACATAACGAGGAAAGAGGGCTTAGAATATTTGATACTCACAGGACAAAATTGAAGGCAAGAAGAACAGATAAATGACACATAACCTACCTAATGAGCTTGAATAAATGGATAGCAGAACAGGTTAAGAGAGAAAGCAAAAAGACAAACTTTATTAAGAGTTAAAAAGGACAGGACATTGTGGAGAGCCATGGTCACCCATGTCTTAACAGCATCTCCGAGAGAAAGGCTTTAAAACCATAAATGTTTTCAAAGTTCACACTTCTTTCCATATCACAAAACAGCTTGGTTAAACTTTGCCAAGGAGCACTAAACCTGGGACATAGAAAAGTGGAAGAAGGTTTTGTTCTCTGATAAGAAAAAATTTAACCTGGATGGTCCAGATGGCTTCCAATGTTACTGGCACACTAAGAATGTCCGACATTTTCTACACGACACCATGGAGGAGGTTCCAACATGAACTCTCTTTCCAAGGAACAATGGAGCTTCAGGTTTTACATGGTTGTCAACCTATAGCTGGTTACATTGGCATGTTGGAGAGAGCATCCTTATTGACTGAAGGCCCTCACTTGTGTGAAAATGACTGGATCTTTCAGCAGAGCAACACTGCAATCCATAATGCCTGCAGGACAAAGAACATTTTCATGGAGAATAACATGATTCTTTTGGACCATCCAGTGTGTTTGCTCAACCTGAACCGCATTGAAAATGTTTGAATAGAAATGAACGTCAATTTTAAACAGTGCATGATCTTCATGAGCCATCTTCACTATTGGAATAAAATTCCAGCCAGCCTTCTGCAGATGTTTATGCCAAAGCAAATTTTTCACAATGTTATTCACAATGAAAGCCATGCAACTCACTACTGAGACATCTTGTTGAGCATTTCCTACTATGTTTAGGATTTCTTTTAGGTATGGTATTTAGCCTAAATTTACAGTATTCAAATTTTTCCTATTAAATGCTAAAAATGTTTTTAATTTTTATTTTTCCTTTTTTTATTTTCATTTTTTGAAGCTCTACTCAAATACGTGGTTGAGTCTAGAAGTGCAAAATGTCTATTTTTGCTTTATTTTTATTTGCATTACTATTTTGGCCAGCAGTCTATGAGTGATTAAGAGTGTTTTAAATCTATGGTGAATCATATCAAAGGTACAACCTGGGGTTTTGTTAATTATTCACCATGATATGTATAGTGAACACTTTTTAGCAATTTAAAAGTTATTTTAAATCCTAAAGCTGATAATTATTTACTCCTAAATACTAGTTTTCTATTTATGAACTTATACAAATGTTTAATTAAAATTCAAGTAGAAAAAAGGAAATCACTAAACTCAAAATCATGACACTTTCACAGAGGATAAAATATAACATAGCAAACCAATACTAATATAATAGAAAAAAAAAACTGGTTTCAAATTAAACCAGAAAAAATTAATCACTACAACTTTACAAAATAATAGAGGAGCATAAAACTTCTTCTGGAATTATCTTTTTTTTTATATATATTGTAAATCAGCAGCGATCAAGAGGTAAGCATGCAGCTGATGAGGTTGGCTCATATAGAATGACCTTATGTTTAGTCAGGAGGAATTCTTTCACTTAAATGGACAGGATTTGTGATGAAAGGAAATGTGAAATTACTTAAGGAACTGAACTAAGTGTTATTCTTTTGGGTTATTTTGAAAACTGTAAATGTTGTCCATTCAACAGACAAAATTACTTTTTACATTTCTTTGCTTTCATTTGAATATATCATTTCTATGAACTTTAATACAATTCTTTTTTCATTTTTGCCTGGTTCACCTTTCTTTTTCAAGTCTATATTCAAATTCTTTGTTTTTTATTTTTGTCACAAAATAACCACTGTTTTTCTCATTGTATTTTTTAAATTTTTAGTTGTGTGTGTGTGTCTCTCAAATTTGTACTGGAACTTTAACATCCAAAACAAAGAATAAAGAGGATAACTGTATATACAGTTTTACTAGTACAAATTGCTATCAGAGTAATCTGTTGAAGTAATGTACAATACTAAAAAAGATGGACAAAAAGCAAAGACCAAACAGGATCAGAATTTAATTCTTAATTCCATTGTCTGTGAAAAAAATGATCCATTATACCATTGCTTGTCATCTTCACCTCCCCATTACATAGGTTTACATTGTATTCTGGTTTGGCCTGGACTTTTCAAATAATAATACAAGAATGAAGTAAGAGAAACACAAGTTGCATCAAAGTAAAATCTGTCCTCCACTAATTATTCATAGGATAAAGAAGTAAAATACTAGCAATAAAAGGAATAATGAGAGAAAATGGAATTTGAATTTATCACTTTTGTGAATAATCATTCAATTATGGTTTTTGTCTCAATATTTAATAGATAAAAAGAAACTCAAACTGAGAAAGAAAGAAATGTTACAGAGAATATTTAATTTGAAGAAAAAAAACTCAGAACCTATTAAATTCTAAACCTGTTTTCAATAGCTGTATATACATGTTAGGAAAATTAATGACAAAGTGGAAAAGAATCATTTATTGGACTAATGTGATGTTCACATTGATGTAACTACACATGCACACAAAAGAGAGTGGATGCTTAAATTTAAAATTTTCAAATTTCAATTTTTTTTAAACCTAAAAAAATTTTTTGTATATATACATATATGTGTGAACATATACCTGTTAGTGGGTAAATATATGCTTATATGTATATGCATGTATGAAAGTATATAATATTTCTATTTTGTTATTTCAAAGACATTTCAGAATTTTACAAATTTTGAAAGAATAGCAGATTAAAAAGTAAGACAATGATAAAAGGAAAATTAACACCCAAACCTAGAGAAAGAAAACTGTGTAACTGACAAAGATGTATGTATTAAAAGTGTTCAAACAATGTCTTGCAAATGGCATGCAATATTCTTGTATTTCAATTTTAAAATCTATAGTTTAAAATGTGTTCACATAATAAAAAGAATTTGTCATTTTAATTCTTATTAGCAAAGATCACAATGAAATCTTATATTACTCTAAGGTATGTAATCATATTGCTAAATGTCACATCAGTATAAATATCAAGGCCAGCATTATATAACATGAGAAGATGAAGAGATAGAATGTTTTCATTGGGAGAAAAAAATCAAGGAATGTAAATAAGAATTTCAATAATTGATGGCTTTGTTTTGATTTATGAAGTTTGATACAGACAATCACTGTCAATGGTTAAGAAAGGAAAAAGCAGAAATTGCTTAACATCAAAGCGAAATAATTGGATAATTTTTTTTTTTTTTGGTTTGTGAGTGGTAAGAGGAAAAAGGTTAGATTTCAAAAGATAATTTCAAAATTTGGCATTATGCTTGAACAAAGTTAAAATCCCTTCATTTATTTTAAGAAATGGCCAAATAAGTTACCTTTAAAGAAGAAAACAAGATAAAATATAGGTAATCTATATAATGGGATTGGCTAATATTCAAATAGTTTTTCATGTCCATTAGTTCATTTTTTAAAATTGTTCTTAATAGAATAGGTGAATGTGTGCTTATGTAAAAAGAATAAAATCTTCATTCTTCAAATAGTAGATTGTGATTCAGTCTATATTAAAAGAGCTTTGAAAAATATTTAAAAATAAAAACATCGTCTTTTAATTCTTTAGTGTCAACAACCTAAATTTTTTTTGAAAACATACTTAAAATAAATTCAATATTTTTATAGAATAAACTGAAAAATAATATTATTGTTTGTATTTGTGAAAAAAGATAACATAAAGAGAAGCCTTTTAAGTATTTGCTTATTCTAATCTTTGGCACTTTTCTTTTCATTATCTGAACATTTTGACAGAGAACGATTTGTTATTAGTTCATTTGATAAGAATGAAATGAGTTTGAGGAGTACCAGAAAATGCTTTCAAAAATAATCTACTGTGCACAAAATAAAAAATAGGACATGCCAGAATGCAAACTATTTCTTTGCTAATACAATTTTTGGGGAAATCAAGCATGTGAACATATTAGTATCCCTATAATAGTCTTTAAGAAATGTGCTCCTAAACTGACTCCTGTTCTATCTAAACTCTACAATAAATGCTTTGCTGCTTCTTGCTTTCCTATCTGTATGAAATTCTCTTCTGTAGTTCTTTTCTTTAATAACTCAGGTAAACCATCTGTTCCTTCAAATTATTGTCTTATTAGCCTTCTACCCCCTCTAATTAACTCCAAATTGGTTAAACCTCTCACTTTGCAGAGTCTTCATTCTGACAAGCAATAGAGCTTTCATAGGTCAACTGTTAATGTGTTAACAGTTATTGGTGAAAGAGTCTATCAAGCTTTAGATAAAAATGGCTGTTACTTTGAATATCTCAAAGCTATTTGACAGGTTTGGCATGCTGATCTTCTTAACAAGTTGAAACGTTATGGTATTTCTGGACACTGAATGTGTCATCTGATTCAATCTTTCTTATCAAATCACAAAATGAAAGTTGTCCTGAACAGCTACTTTTCAAGATCTTTTAGCATTAATACAGATGTACCCCAGGGCTCTATCCTTTAACCAATGTTGTTCTTAATTTTCATCAACAATATTCTTCCTGTTATCAGTTTTAAACTCGGTATCTATGCTGATGACACAACTATTTTTGCCTGTCTTATGGGTAAGTTTGACTGGTTTGATATGGTCAAATTGGCAGCTGATTTTAAAAAAAATGACCTACAATCTGCTGTTAAGTGGCACAAGAAATGACTAGTTAATTTTAATGTTTCTCTTTTAATCGTCTTAGAGAACTCTTTTTTGCCTTCCATCAGCATGGCTGATGCTAACCTCCAGGAGAGTGATTCATTGCACCTTCTCAGGCTAATGTTTTCCACTGACATGAAGTGGAAAGATTATATTGAATCAATTGCTAGGCTTGCTGTGAGGAAAGTTTGTTCAGTGTGTCATACTAGACAATTTTTCTTGCCAGAATCTATCTTACATATTTATGTCTACCATTCATCTATGCATTGAATATTGCTGCCGCATATGTTCTGGTGCTTTTGCTATATATTTAGAGATTCTTGATAAAATCAAAAGAAGAATCTGCAATGTTATCTGTCCTGACCTAGCATACCAGCTTCAGTCACTTTCCCACTGCCATTTTTACAAATAATTTCATGATAATTATTATGATGAGCTTTCCTCTTTGGTACCTAGACTTTACAAAATTTAAGTGCAGTACTAGATTGGTAGCTAGGTCTCATCATTTTACAGTTTGAAGTTATATGCTAACAATTTCTTCTTTCACATTTCTCACTTATGGAACTCTCTTCCAGTTGCCTGCTTTCCAGTTAATTTTGATCTTTAAAATTTAAATTCAATGTCAATCATTATCTTTTATCTTCTTAAATCTATGTTTATTTATTGTTTTTTCTCCTTAATAGTGTGTTTTGTTTTCTCATATTCTTTCACTCTTAGTAGCCCTTTACATTTTAGTGGTTTTATTGCCTTGCTTCTGGTGAAATGATTAAATGAAGCAATAATTTTCATATTCAATACAGTAAAACTAAATTTTCAAATGTCTGCTTATTGCTACAAATTATTTTTCCTAATTCAGTCTTATAGAAATAATCCCATAAAAGGTTGATTTTTCTTTTCTTCTCGTCCTATCAATTAATAATCAATTTAATCTTTAAGCAAAAAAGAATTTTATATCACATATTTTCCATAGATAAAACACCTGAAAATCATTTATCATCTTTTTCTCTTTTCATTTCACCATAAACACAACAATAAAGTTATTAGAATGCAATGGGTTACTGAGAGTGAATAAAATATGACAATTGACATTACATTTAAATGTTTTGAAAATTGTAGTTGACAGGAAAGTAGGAAACCAGGAGAGAGTTTCATAAGCAAGAAGTGCAGGAGAAGAAAAAAAAAGCTATCTCATATCCAGTAAATGATATCATTTAAAATTAAAAAAAAAGACATCCTTAAAGAATACCTTGAGGTATTTTCCAAAATCTTTACAATACTGCTGTTCTGTGATTTTTTCTATACTAGCTGTTTAGATGAGCTCCATTTCTTAGTTCAGACCTTTATAACTAGGACATGCCATGTCACTTCCACCCTCATTTCCTTCATATTCAACATGTAAAATGAAAGCTGCATTCAGAGAACTTTTTCTCAAGAACTTTCATTTTGTGGAACAGACATCTTCATGGGTACTTCTTTGAACAAATCATTCTTGACCTCTTCAAGTCAAAGGTCAATTATCATCTTTCTTCCTTATCTTTATTTTCTACCACCTTCTCTTTTACTAATATCACCTGCCTCCTTGATTATTACTTTGACAGTATACTTCTGCTTTGAGTTACTCTCGAGACTATTGGGTGAAATTTAGTATTAAAATAATGGTGTATACAATGCTGTTATTTTATATGACTGTCATAAAAACAACACAGTTTTCATTGAAATACAGATAAGTAATTTTTTTATTGTTAGAAACTAACCAATAATTGCTTTTAAGCACTTGATGAAAATTAGCAGCAATGTAATATTTAATAAAACTTGAAATTGTTTAATTTTTTTATCAGGAAGAATATACTTTCAAATATCTAAATATTTTCAAAATCTATCTTAAAATAAGTTAATGGCTGCAAGAAAATAGACCAAACATCAAACTGTCAAGTTTTATTTATTTATAATTTCCAGATTTCAAATAGCTTTCATTCATCTCTGGTACCAAGTGTATTGAAAAACAAAAAATCAAATGTTTTGGGTTTTATTGTAAAGTGAAGAGAATTATTGCAGAATATGTGTATTGTGGGTTGTGTGTGCACATAACAAGAGAATGTGTATTCATAAGACACATATAATTATTTTTCATTTTGACTTTGATTTTCTTTCTTTACAATTTTCTTTAATTTTTCCCTTTTTATTGCAAAAATGCTAAGTAAATAAAGACATCTATACAAAAATATGACTTGAAGATTTTGAATTTTTGTTAATACCTATCCTGGGGATTTAGAATAACCTTAAATAATTTTTATTCAATCCATTTTTCATCTTTATCCACAATGTTATTCCATAGTTTAATATAATTGCTTAGTTTAGCTTGACATTATACAGAAGAGATTACAGTTTGTTTTTTATTAATAAACTGATGTTTGTGTTTTTAAACCAAATTTCATATCTTTTTTGTCAGAGATGAATGCAGTTTATAAAAAACAAAAATTTAAACTATTTGCATTTGTTTTTGTTTTTAAATTTTTTTTCATTCATTAATCCTTTTTCAGTTTAAAGGGAAAAAATAAATGATAAAAACCAAAATATTGAACATTCAAGATCTACTTGTTTAGAGATCACCACAAGAACTCATACCAGAAGCAGCACACCACATGTAATATTTGTAAATAAAGAAGATCCAAGTTCAAATCCAATAGTTGGTGGTCATTTGTGTGTAATAAAAATCTTAGCATCACCACCTTTCATAGAACAGATGAAAGTAAAACAGAATGAAAAATAAAAATAAGAAATCCCTTTGACATTATCAAACTTTCTCCAAAATGCTTTCATCTGAAGTCATCAAATGAATTCTCTGTTTTTCTTTATAAAAAAAACAAAACAAAAACAGAAAATGAAAAGAAAAAATATTCCTACTACCAGTTAGTTTCTTTCAGCAAATTTTCTTATCTTGCTTGTTATAATTCTCATGGCTGTGTTTGGAAGTCAAAGTGTCTAATTATCCTCAGGCATCATTTAAATATCTTTTAGATTAGAGATGGTTACAATGCTGTAGTTTCTTTCAACATCCTTATCTTTTGTATTTTTCTTTGCTAGTTTTCAAACAGGCCAATTTCCATTCATTTTCAAGCATCATATGAGTATTTTTTATATTCTAATAAGATTGCCTAAAGCAGATAGTCCATTTGAAATTCAGTACTGCAAACAATTCTAATGAAAATATCAAGCATTTTGGAATTTAAGGATTTATTTGAATTATGATACCAATTTTTTTATTCCTCTTTTAAAATCATAGTCCTTTTGGTTATTTGCAGATACTGTTCTGATTTTGGTAGTCCATTTTAAAATAAGTAGAAACCACAGTGCAAAATGGACTCTGCTTCTGAAAATACAGGGATTATTTTCTATTACATCAAATTTGGTCTTTTCAGTTTCAGTACAATTCCTAGAAATGGAGAAAAATACATTAAGTTTATCTGCCATTATAACCAGTTCATACACATAGGATTGTTCTTCAATCAACAATCACAGATTCTTCATTTGTTGCAATGCAAAATGATGTAATGGAATAACCTGTCATCCCCATGAATGACTACAATGTAGGTAGTAACTATCTATAAGTATCTGTTAGTCAACGAACTACAGAGACTATCTGGATCTGTTGAGTACGACTCAGACTTACGCAAGAACTACTAACCTTCCAATGACTTGCAACGACCTTGTGCATAACTGTTATCTTTATTATTATTGTACTTTACTTATTTTATCCAACTTTGTTTTCAAGTATATATTCCTATTAGCATGGAATATAACACAAAATTTGATGCATGAAGTGTAAAATGTTTGATAAAGTTAAGCAATTTACAGATTATAAGACTTGAATATCACATATATGTTGTAGGATTATTCAGGATATAATGATTTTTAATTAAAATAAATTTCACAAATAGTTTTAAAACTGATACTTTTTAAAGCAATCCCAACAATGTAAAGCATGAAGCTAGCAATTGAAAGAAACCTGTTTTGAGTCATTCCAAATGCGATGTAACATACACTTAAAGATTTCTTCATCACATATTCTCATTAAAAATGTTAAAAAGCAGACACAAATGCTAGTAAAATACTATCTTTAGAATAAAAATAAACTTTTAATAATCAGAACCTGAATAACAAAACTGTGTGTGATATAATGTACAGTAAAGAAACAAATCTTTGTATTGAAAAAAAATTTTATGAAGTGGATGGAAGATGCAATAAGAACCTATAATTCTAAACTTGTATATGTTTCACTCTTCTTTCTCAGAAGTTTTCAATTATTGCTTGTATTTGTAATGTATATAAGTGTTGGTAAAAAAAAGCAAATGTTGATCAGGGCTCCAATCAGGCTTAGCACCCTCTCCCATTCAAGGGGTTTGAAGTAGTAGACACCAGCCATGACTGTCAAAATACTTCTTTTTAAGGGATTGCTTAAAAATACACATAGTGCTATTGTAAAAAGTTGTCTTATTGACTGATAATTGCATGGAATTGTGGTTTTCCTTATTTCAAAATTATCTCATCAAATAGGAATTTTCACTGAATCTAGAAGTAGACCCCATTTTCTCGTTTCTGTTTGCACTTTATTTTTATATAAATATCCATTGATTTTTTTTAATAATGAAGTACTTTAATACCTTTAATAAATGAAAAATGACATTAAAAATTCAGAAAAAAGTTTGCAGCATATATTATAATGCACTGTGTTTAGAGTAGATTTATTAGATCATCCATCTAACTGATAGATAAATAGAAAAAGAGTTTGATAAAAGATTAACTATTAAAAGGCAAGTCGTAGAGATTGGAAGAATTATAAATGGTTTTTCTATTCTGCTTTAGTTTTATTTATATATTCACAAGAGAACAATATGTATATCTTAATTTTACATTAAATAAAATTTTTTTAAAAAGAAAAGCTAATCAAATAAATTGATTTTCTATTCTGCTCCCTTTTATTAGAAAGCACTTCAGGTTTGGGTGCACAACATACATAACAGATTTATTTCTTATTGGTGGTGGGGAAGCCCTTTTGTTAGACTTGATTTTGTATCATTCAATTTGAATGGCAGACTGAGGCAACAAGTAGAAATATGATTGAATAAATGTGTGAATACAGAATGTGCAAAAGGCAGAACTTAAATGTCAGAGTGAAATGAAGTGTAAGGAAGTTGTTTGATGGGAGAAAGAAGTAATTGAAGAGTAAAACAGCCAGAATCAATGGTCAGTAGCAGCAGCAGCCACTGGTGATCAATTGTACAGAGGAAATGGCAATAAACTGAAAGGCAACAGATTTAAGCTGAATTTTACAAGTACAGGATTTTAGTCTTTTTGTTTACAATTATTAAGAGAGAAATAAATAATTGTATTTACATGCTTTTTAATAGTGTTGTATTAGCACCAAACTATTTGAACTTACTTCAGTAATTGACACATGATGAGAAAGACAATTATTTAACTGACAATCCAACATACTGTTATAACTTTAAAAATAGAATTCTTAAAAAAGTGTGCATTAATATATAATACATCCAAATATATTAAAACAAATGAGGGAGAAAAAAGAAAATATATTTATTGTATTCACTTTTTCACAAGTATCCTAGGAAAAGGTGATGAATCCATCTCTTTTCCCTACCAGCCATAGATTAAATAACAAGGCTAGCTGGGTTCTTTAACCTTAAATGGCAACCAGTCTAGAAGGACAACTTTAATTTCAAAACCCGTGATTGTGTTGAAACTGGCGCATTCTGTGACCAGTGGTGCCAATTAGGCACTCAAAATTCTGGTCAGTCAAAGTGATGAAGATGAACTTTAATTTAACAAGACAAAGAAATACAATATTTTGTAAAATAACTTTTCCATATTTATCAACCTAAAACTGAATAAATAAAAGAAAATATTCCAATTTGTTGTTCCATTTATGGTCTTTACATCAACACTGAATTATTGATATGTCAATGCATTTCATTTCTTGAAGACCTTTATCAAGGCAAGTGTAGAAATTTTGAGGAAACTGTATTTGTACAGTTATAAAATTTTTGAAAATCTCTCAGTATTATATAAATGCAAAGATATGTCAATGCTATGAAAAATTGCCAAAAGAGTAAGTCTTTCATTTGTGTTTCATGATAGAATTTGATCATTTATGGTCTTGTGTATATAATTGTAATTAAAGAAAAACCAGAGAAACCTTTTGATTGAAAATAGTTAACCCTAAAATCCAATGCTACCTGTGTTTGTAATCTTGTTAATGAAAACCATTCAACTGAAAATGAATAATTGTGACATTATTATTGCATTCATGTTGAAATAAATGGCAAAACAAAATCATGAACTGAAGAAAATATTCTTCCCCCATAAGATGAAATGGAAGAAGTGGTTAAGAAAAAGAAAATAGTTGACTAGAGAAGAGTAATCAGAATTAATGGAGAAAGTATGAAAAAGTTAATATTAACAGATAAAAGATACAGGATAAATGAAAAATTAAACCCTTGAATTTTAAATTATGGCAGATATTTCCATTATTCATAGTTGAACCATCCAACTGGAATGAGAGAAATTCCCCTCATCTACAGTTAATGAGTTAAGAGATCAAGTGTTGTTGAGTGCGTTACTGAACTTCTGTCAAGGGAATTTATATTCACTGAAAAACATGAATTTATATTGATTAATATGGGCAAACAATAGTTACACATTGAAAATTTGTTTCTATTGAATTGATATAAAAGAGTTTGGAGAGCCACCTAAAAACTTTTTTCACCATTATATTGATGACTTTTCTCAAATTTAGTCTTCCTCTTTTATTTATAGATGATAAGTCAATAAATCAAAAAGTAAGATTTAAGTTTTGCTGATTAAGAACATAAATATTTCTGGTTGGTTAATAAAGAATTGCAGCAAAGATTCTTGTCATATTGCAGTGAAATGCATGCAGTTTTCTTAAACAACTGATGTAAAATTTGACTTTTAGTGCAGGCTTCACAAAATGACCTTTTTATAGATTTTATAGACTGAGTTAATCAAAATTTATAATAGCTTTGACCAAATTTGGCATAAGTTACCAACTCTTTGCAATTTTTAACTGTTCAATTATTTTGTTTGTGGAGAAAGAACAATGAAACAAACAAACTTGAACTTACCAGGCAATGTGATGACCAAAGCAGCCAACAAATTTTTTGCATTATATTTAAGTCTTCAATGAAGGCCAATGCTTCTGTTCATTACTTTAATATGAATATAAACAAAATACTTTAACACATCCAATAGTTAGTAGTAAAGCAAGATACATTGAAACTACTAGTGCACATAAATAAGTCAGAATGCTACTAGCAAGTGTAGAATAAATTCTTAAGTCTTCTTAAGTCAGACAAGAAGAATAAACAGAAAAATATCAAAAACAGAATTAAATCATTCCTTCCTTTTAAATAAACAACTTTTTTCTCTCAATGAGAAGAATTTAGATTTTAGTTTCATTGAGATATTCTCATTGTTTATCTTTGTGAATGAACGTCAAGATCTATATATATATATATATATATATATATATATATATAAATTTAAAAGTGAACATTGAAGTCAACACTCTGAGGTGACAGACTGTTTCATGCTAAATGCAATCATCAGGTCTTAATAGACATTTAACTTCAAAAATAATATTTGTCCTATTTAATTTCTTCCTGATCAATCAAAATTCATAAATAATTATATAGGCCATACTATAACATGTTTGGCACGAAGACTCACACTACACCTTTCTGACCATAGCTCAATAAGGTTTCATTTAAATACTTATAGAGACCTACTGGACCCTATTCTTAACATACTTGTTGACAATACAAATATAATCACATCATCTACATGCAAAATAAGGCTAAAAATAATGTAAGCCTTACTATTAAAAACAAAAAACCAACACTCATAAAATAAACTATGAATATGGACACAATATCTTGACTGTGTTTTGAAAATGAAAACATTATATAAATATATACATGCAACAATCTATTTCTTGATAAAAGTTAATATATTTCAACCTTGAAAATGGCTAAATGTATAGCCAAAAGTGCTCAGATAAAAAGAACAATTGGACAGTTTTTATATAATTTATGACCCAAAAAGAAAAAAAATATTAGATCACATATGAAATTGTATAAAAAACTAAATCAAAGCACCTTGTCTGTCATATTCAATGAAATATATATAATGAAATAGACTATGTTCGACAATTATTTAATATATTTTCTGTTTATACGTTATTTTTATAGATACAATTATTTAAGTAAATGCTCTGTTTATAATAATGAGTATTAATTACATTTACCAGCCTGAATGTCCAAGAAGTTTTGTAGAAAATATGTACCCTCTGACAGGAAGCCTTTTGGAATTTCTATAAAATTTCTCAGACATTCAGGCCAGTAAATGTAATTAATAATGGTTATTATAAACAGAGCATTTACTTAAATAATAGTATTTATAAAAATAATGTATAAACAGAATATATATATATATATATATATATATATATATATATATATTAACCATTTTAAGTATTTTATAAATTCATACATATCAAGATATAGCAATTTGATAGTTGAAATGTTCCTTCTCTCTGGTTAACATACAATGAGAAGAACCTCATCAATCCAGAACTTTGGAGGCAGCATTAATTCATGCAATTCCCAATCTCTACAATTCAACCATTACAATTTACCCAACAACAAAGATTAAATTGTTTGTCAAAGACACATGACATTTTTATAAGCCTATTAATTGATGCCTATTCAATTTTAGAGATTGTCATGTTCAATCAAATTCTGTTGGTTTTACTACTTTTTCACAATGGAGAGTTAAATACTGTACAATTCTTAAACTGACTGGAACTTTATCTTGTTTTAGCCCCCTTCTTTTTAGCCCAAGTACTGCACCTTAATAATCTACATATACAAAGCACATGTGTATCTATATGCAAGGGGATGCTGAAAAGTTCTCAGCCTAGCCCTCTTCTCAAAATCTGAACAAATGACCACACATAAGAATATTTTTTGAAGAACTACTTTTCAGCACACATACATAGAATGTGTGTGAGATCCATTAAAAAAAAATAACATATTTACATATATTTGTTATATCAGTATATTTTTTACAAGTTTAAATTCAGTTAAAGACAACACTATGGTTTTATTCTAAAATATACATCAATTAACACATTGATAATTCCAATTAACAAATGGTAACAAGATGAAAAGGCACCTAAACAGGAAGATTGACAAAGAAAATTAATCAATGTATTTTATTGAAATTAAATTCTTATTGTACTCATTAGTAACACAATTTAAGACTCCAAGAAATATGTTGCTCTTTGAATAGAAGATAAAATCTAAAAACAATTCAAATTTGTGATTATTATTAGGAGGAACAATTCTCCTGAGACTAAGTTTATAGTTGCTTGAAGACCACCTAGCCTTTTATAAATGTTTTAGATGTATGTCATTTTGTTAAAGTCTGGGTAATTTTTAGTTAAAGCATGATATGAAATTTAGTCAACTCTAATGACAATTAGAAATAATATAAAAAGAACTCTTCATCCTTATATATTGGAGAACTTGTAGAATGATAAATTTAGGAAATCAAAACAAAAGTATTTACAATTTATGGAATAAGATCAATATCACAAAAATGATTATGGATCTGATGCTGTGTTTTATGTGTGCTATTATCATTGAATAAAATCAATATAAACTCCTGTATGGATATATACATAATTGTAGATTCACTTCCCAAATGGGATATTCCTTTACACATATCTGATATTAACAGACATCACATACCAATTGAATAAAATTTACTTTCATCTTCCTTCTTTATTCCTTCCTTTTCTCTTTATCTTTCTTCTCCTTTTTGTAATATAGTCTCTTTTTTTTAGCTCTTTAAAAATCTCAGTCTCCCATTTTTAATATCTTTTTCTCTCATTAGTTTCACTTTGTTCCTAACTTTTATCTTCTTTCACTATTTTACTTACTTCTTTTGATTCTTTTTTTTTCTTTTTACTCAAAATGATTTCCCTCCATTATTTCTCCAACTTGTTAAGCTCAAAGAAGAAAAAAATCATAAGTTTTCTTTCTTTAACAACTGATTCTTTTATCTTACAGATTCTATTTCTCAACACTGTCTCATTCAGTTTTCATTGAGCAGAACCAATAATTTTGCTCATTTTCTCTCTCTCTCTTTCTCTTTCTCTCTCTTTCTCTGAATGACTCAAATTTTCACTCTGCCAATTACCAACCAATGACATACAGAAAATAAAGAAATGAAGAAGACGAAAAGTACAAAGATCAAAATTAAATAAATAAAACAAAAAAAAAAAGCTTAAATAAATATTTTTACCTTTTTTTTGTAATGCTGCTTGCTAAATCACAGGCCAGAAGCAGTGGCTAATCAAAGAGATAAAACCTTAAGCCAGTTTTTAAAATAATCCAAAATTAAAAATAAAATAAAGTTTATAAAGAAGACAAAATATAATTAAAAATAAAGGTAAAAAAAACATCAATCTGAAAAGGTGGTGATTTGGAAATTTTCAGCATAAAATAAAAGTTAACAGAAAACTAAGATATATATATATATTATATATATATATATATATATATATATATATATATATATATATATATATATACACACACACAGAGGGATTAATTTCTTTCTCTTGAGCAAAAGGGCAATTTTCATTCTTAAGCTTCTGTGATTTCAAATTCTCAGACATTAATCAAAAGTTAAAAATATAAAAACAACAAATAAAAGGAAAATTTAATTCTAAATGTTGAAAAAAGCTGAGTGAAAGTTTTGTAAATTTAAAAAATTAAAAAAAATTATTTGCCACCCAATAGAATTTATGAATGCATGTTACTAAATTAAACCTGAACATTTATAAATGCTAAATAAATAACCATAAGATTGTATGGCATGTACATGATCTTGTTATGTATACATGATCAAATATTATGTATATTTTATTGTGCATATTTCATACATTCATAAATGCATACATGTCATCCATCTACAACCATAAGTCTACTTCAATATCAATATGTAGACAATAAATGCACTTATAGCCACAACTAATGCAAAGATATACATATGTACAAAATCAGCAGTAAACATGGATTTTTGTATATATGTGATATACATAAATACAAACAATTGTTTATAAAACAAAATTTTTTACCCAAATTGACATACATAAATACATATATACATGCATACATATATACATATATACATACAAACACTAACAAGAAGTAAAAGATGCTACACTCTAGCAAATGTTTTAGTCCTTTTGACATAGTCTGCTTCATAACAAGACATACTGTTGTGAACAGTAGATAAAAATCAACAAGTCAAAAATATTTTACAGGTGTAATTTTAATAATAGTAAATTTGTAATATAGTAAATATACATTAGAAATTTAATCACAGATTTTAATTTTTTCCATAAACTCTCATGAAGACATACATACATATCTATCAATCTCTCTCTCTCTCTATCTCTCTCTCTCTCTCTCTATCTATATATATATATATATATATATATATGTCATCAACAGACAGACTGTTTCACAGTATCACAGTTCCTCAGATATGTGGCTAGATATCCAATTGCTTCAAGCCAGAACTGAAGCCTGACCGATTTGATATCAGTCAGAGATTCTAACCCCGAGGCGACTAGCAGTTATTGATACAGAAAGTGGAATTGGTATATTGAATTCAAATTTTAATCCAAATCATTGCATTTACTTTTGAACAAATAACTTTCAAAAGGTATGAATCTATCTCTTATCTCCCCTTGCTCCAGCTAGGGATGAAATAGTAGGGCACTATGAAGTTTGGGGTGGGGCTAGCAACTTTACCCTGTAAAATCCTACTTACTATTGAAACCCAACCAGTGACATCTAATATGAGAAGTTGTGTCCCTATACTCCACATGGAAGTCTACAGGGTTAATGTACACCAATGTAATTGTTATTTTTCTTTCATCCACCCCAATAAAAAGATGTTATAGGAAAGATACTGTTGTAATAGTCTTCACATATGCACATGTTTTTACAGCTTATCAGCCCTTTGCAGCTTATTTAAAAATATTTTTAGATTGTAATAATGTTTTGGCAATAATATGATTTACTGATACAAGTCCTATTAATTAACCTATCACTAGAGGGATAAGATGTGGTTTTATACCATTCCCCAGGGTATTTTGCGTAAGTGAATATAACCTATTGAACTCAAGTAGAACCCTAACAAAATCAGCACTCTTACATCTAATTCCGAGCCATTACCCATTATTACCCCATCTGCACATTAAAGATTACAGCAGATGATATTCCCAAGTAGCCAGCCATCTAGGTACAGACTACGCTCAACCTCAGTGATCATGCAAGAACTGGTGTTTCACTGTGATATGACCATAAGGCATGGGCATATAGGGACAACTAAGAGTATATATATATATAACCTACACCAAGATAGATTTTTGTGCCTATAAGATTTATATCAATTATAAGTTACATACCAAACAATATCTAATTCCTATCACATAAATACAAAACATATCTTCACAGATAATTATTTTCTATATTTAATCAGCAAGTTCTTTTAAATAGGTTTTATAAAATGGTTTTATACTTTCATAATTTTAGACAGCACTCTAAAGAATATGTCATAAATGAGAGAAAAATTGTACAACTGCATCCAGTAATCTCTACTGCCATTTATAGTAATGTTAGAAGTAGTGCCCTGTTTGGTCAAAATTCAGTCCTTTGGTAGTGAGACTAGAGTGAGTTTGAAGTTCATTTAATGTGATCATTATAATTAATGTGGCATGTGATATTTTTAATATTTAGAAAGCTCAGATGATTACATTTAACTGAATATGTTAAAGATTATATATATATATATATATATACATATATATATATATATATATGTATATTCAATTTTTATATATATTATTTATATATATGTGCAGACTTATTGGAAAGCACTTAATATCAGTGATAGGGCTAACATATTTAGTAGGATTTATGTGAGTTTATGACCCTTGATTTTTTGGTTTTCATGCTCTTTGAAGTCGTCAGAGAAACCCTTGTTTGTCTGATGACTGCAGAGAGTGTGAAACCCTGAGTCACAAACTCACATCAATCCAACTATATATATATATATATATATATATATATATATATATATATATATTCTATCAAACACACAGAGTTAGTTTCAAAAATAGATATTCATATATTGTTTATCAAATTTATTTGATAAACACAAACCAACAGCTGTACACAAAATGCTTTGTTCTTAAAACCATTTTAACAAAGAATGAAATTTCCTATAAGTAATCAATGTTTAATTAATAAACAATTCAGATTTTATTATTTGTTAAACATTGAATAGTTGCAAACATTTTTTTTGCTTTCATTTTTAAATTGATAAACTAATGATACTATTAATTGGTCTTTATGTTTATGTGTTATATGTTTTTGTTATATGAATCTAAGTAGTTAGGTATTTATATCAGATTTTAGAAGTATGCAATTATACTGACAGCTAGTTTCACATTTTCTCATGTTGTTATTTTATACAGAGAGATTAATCCTCTTCAATCTTCAAACATTTTTATGTTATTTTTAACAGTACACCGTATTAGATTCTGTTACTATATAATACAATTTAATCAACACTAACACTGTGGCAAGGTTAATGGGAAATTAGTTTTGTAAAGAATAACTTACAAAGATCTGACTGTTGATCTCTGTGTACACACTGCTTTATATATCATAAGAATAAGTGTGAGTAAATAAATATACTTTCACACAAAAATTTTAATGGAATTTAATAAGCATAACCACAATACTAAGAGGAAAAAAGGAGGAAGACTGTGCTGTGCTTGTCTTCTAAGTGAGGAAAGCCTTCTATGAAAATCAGCATTTGATTTTTTCTTTTTTCTTTTTCTTTTAACAGTAAGGTTCACTCTGTCCAAGTCCCATGGGCCCCTGAGATAGATTGTTATATTAAGGAGTAGTTTATATAGATAGGAAGGAAAGATAAGTTTTTAAACATTAGCCACCAGCTCTGATGAAAAATGTATAATTATCTCATATGCTAAAAGGACCAGTGGTTGTAAACTAAGGTTAGTTTAGCACACAAGGCCACAGTATTGAGATACCCAATGTGGACTGAATTTACAACATGAAAGAAAGTGGTCATATTTTTTCGTATTTAGTGAAAGAGATAATCAGCTACCTGTTCGTGTTTTTTGTTACGATCTGCTGGAGAAAATCGTTTGAACTGTGATTTGGCTACAATGTTCTTTCCAGTCTAAAGACAGAAGAAATCTATTGCAGAAAATTGTTGACTACTATAAGTTGACAGTTTTTTTTTTCATTTTTTACAACTTGGTGGACGAACAAGCTTTTTCTGGTGAGAAGTGAAGGCTGGACTTACCCCTTTGTCTCTAGCAAGATGACTGTTACGACGAAAGACTGTGTTCAACATAAAACTGATCCCCGAATTCAGTGGTGATGATACAAGATATTTGGACAGTCTTTGGTTGAATGGATCAAAATGTGGAACTGGTGGTTGACAGAAATTATGGTCTGCGAGATCACGAAGATTGAACGGATTCTTCCACTGCGCTTGAAAGGTGGCGCCCTTGCTGTGTATAGGCAGCTGAGCAAAGAACAGAAAAGAGACATTGAGCAAATAAAGCGCACTCTACTAACCACATTTGGAACTGACCGGTTTGTAACCTATGACCAATTCCAGGCGCGGCATCTGCAGCCTGGCGAGACAGTAAATGTATATTTGGCGGAATTAAAGAATTTCGCCGTACCGATCACACCACTTCCTGAAGAATGGATGACCTGTGCCTTCGTGTCTGGATTGCCTAGTCATGTTAAGCAGATACTCCGCGCATCATCCAGAATGGAAGACATGATGCTCAACCAATTGTTGACCAGAGCCCGTGCTATCATGATTGACGAAAAAGAGGCTGATGAACCAGTGGCCGCAGTCGTTCAACCAATTGAAGTCAAAGAGGATCCGACCCCAGCCATCCGTCGCCATGGCGATGTCACCTGCTATCGGTGCTCTGGGCCGAATCATTTTGCCAAAGACTGCCGCTATCAATGCGAAGAAATGTGCAGCGGGTCGGCGCGAAAGGCACGTCTCGATCTACGATGTTTCCAATGTCATAAAGTAGGTCACATTGCCTCTAAGTGTCCGGGAAATGGAATGGGGGACGCGACATCAGCGCCAGTCTCTTCCCCGCACCGAGCATGAAAGAGGCGCTCCCTGTGATTAGGATGCGCATCAATGGAATAACGCGTACCGCTTTAGTAGATTCGGGCTGCTCTCGGTCACTCACGAACGGTTCGATTTGTCGACAGTGGAGCAGACAAAAGATGGACGTACTAACGGCCGATGGAAAGGCTCTCAGAAGCCGGGGAGTTGGAAACATCAAACTCAGTATCAACAACGGTGACCCCGTCACAGTCAGTGTGTTGGTCGTGGACAGCGCGTTATTAGGTTTTGACCTGCTCCTTGGGATGGACATTATTAAGGAGCTGGGCGGCGTATGCATCACAGAGGCGGGCGAAGTCAAGTTTTCTGGTCCGCCCATCTGTGCTGCTTTGAGGATCAACGGGCCCGACTTTAGCGCAGAGTTCGACCAAAGGACGAAGACATGGACAGCACTGTGGAAATGGTCGGAAAATAACCCACCAGAAAAGCTCCAGAACTGAATGTCAGAGTATTAGGTGCTCGAACGTGTCAAGGAAGAATACCAGTGCGAATTGCAGGTGTGGCTGGACAATGGATAGCTGACTCTGTATCCTGAGGAAGAGCTTGGTCCTCCAAGAGGCCTCATCCCGTTGATGGCCGTGGTACAGAAGAACAAGGGAAAGGTGCGCCCTGTACTAGATTATAGAGAACTGAACAAACATGTAGACACATACATGGCTCATGCTGATGTGTGTGCACAAAAATTGAGAGAATGGAGAAGAAAGGGGTCCAATGTCTCTGTGATTGACCTTCGAAAGGCCTACTTGCAGGTACGCGTGCAGGGATCACTGTGGCAATTTCAGACGGTGATCCTTAATGGGAAGAGATACTACTTAATGGGAATGGGATTCGGGCTCAATGTGGCGCCGGCCATCATGAAAGCTATCGTGGATGCTGTGCTATCCAAGGATGAGACAATTCGTCAAGCGACGTCAGCTTAGATTGATGACATCTACATCAACGAAACCTTAGTGCCCGCTGCACAGGTGAGAAAGCATCTTGCTGACTTTGGGCTCGAGTGTAAGAACCCAGAACGACTGGAGGACGGTGCTCGTGTGCTCGGCTTGCAGGTCTGGGGGAGCACAACATGCTTTACTGGAAACGTGGAAGCGAGCTCCCAGACACATGACACGACGCAGTGTGTTCTCATTATGTGGAAAGCTGGTGGGACATTTTCCTGTGGGCGGTTGGATCCGCATTGCAACTGCATTTATCAAACGTAGGGTGACTGCTGTCACTTCCGGCTGGGATGACAAAACAAATGATGCTCCCCTTAGAGACATGATAGCGGAAGTCATTACCAGGGTGCGTCAAGACGACCCCGTACGTGGTAAATGGTGCGTTGACAGATGTGAATTTGACGTCTGGGTCGACGCGAGCTCCCTTGCAACAGGAGTGTCTCTTGAAATAGATGGAACTGTCGTGGAAGACGCGTGTTGGTTGCGTCCCGAGAAGGATACACAACATATCAACCTGTCGGAATTGGACGCCGTTATCAAAGGAGTAACCGCGGCCCTTCAATGGAATGCAAAGGTGTTGCATTTGTTCACGGATTCCGCATGCGTGCATAAGTGGATAGTAGACACTCTTACGGGGAAGGCCAGGATATGTACAAAGGCTGCGAGCGAAATGCTCATTCGAAGGCAGCTAGACACACTGGGAAAGTTGGTAAGTGAGTACAACTTATCAGTGGATATACAGCTGGTTAGATCAAATCAGAACAAGGCAGATAATTTAACAAGGGTACCCCAGAGATGGCTTGACGCTGTTAAGAAAGAGGTAGAGCCGGTAGGACATGTCTGTGCAACATCAGCGAGCGACCGTAACTCAGATTTACTAAAATCTGTGCATTGCCAAAGCGGACATCCCAGTGTAAAACGGACTCTATATTTCGTGAGGCAGATTGATCCCTCCATATCCAAAGCTGCTGTCAGGGCAGTGGTCAGAGAATGCAAGGAGTGTCAGTCCATTGACCCAGCACCTGTGCAATGGCCAAAAGGACAACTGAATGTGAGCAAAGTGTGGCACCGTGTTGGAATGGACATCACCCATCATAATGGAACTCACTATCTAACCCTGATTGACTGTGGCCCAACCCGGTTCACTATTTGGCGACGTCTGCGTCGACAGGATTCCGCAAGCGTGATTGACCACTTGCGGGCGTTGTTCTTTGAACGTGGACCTCCGACAGAACTCCTCACTGACAACGACACTGCATTCCGCAGTGGACTATTTAAAGATTTTTTGGATTCGTGGGGAGTCCACCTCAGATTTCGCTGCATATGTCCCATCAGGAAATGGCATAATCAAGCGATGCCATCGGAGTGTCAAGAGAATCGCTGCTAGGAAGCAGTGTTCCATAATGGAAGCGGTGTATTGGCACAACGTTACCCCTAAAGACAATGTATCACCCTCAACTGCGCCAGCCAACATGATTTACCAGTACAAAGTCTGGCTAAGAGGCATTGACGCGACGCGTTCAACTGAACAGATAAAAGAACGAGCGCCGTATGAACTGGGCAATCGCATGTGGGTAAAAGCCCCACATAGCCGGTGTACAACTCGGTACCGGGTGGGGCATGTCACTGGAATCAGTAACTCGCGCACTGTGCTGGTTGATGGAATGCCAAGACACGTAAAAGACTTGCGTCCCTATGTAGGTTCAGATACTTCAGCAAGTGACACTAGCAGTGAGTGCTCAGGAAGTGAAAGAATAATCACCATCGGAGGTAGGGCTAGCACCTCTTCAGATGGCGAAGACTCTGTGCGTGAGGTTGTCAGATCAGAAGAATCCTCAGAAGACGAGTCTTCAGAACATACCACACAATCCCCTCCAACAGTCACCCCGCTCCGGAGAAGCTCAAGAATAAAGAGGCCTGCCCCTGAATGTCACTTATGTGACGGGGGGGGGGGGATGTAGTGAAAGAGATAATCAGCTACCTTGAAAAAAAGTTCGTGTTTTGTGTGCGATCTGCCGAAGAAAAATTACCAAAAAGTAGTGAACAAAAATCTACTTTAAGAACCAGAATCTATGCTAATGTTCTTCCATTCCCTGAATAGCGTGACTAATCAGAAAGATCTCTCGGTGATCAAAAGCCGTTGTTTTTCGCTTATGCGGCATTAGATTTTCTGAGCTTGGTGGACGAATACGCGTTTTTTGAAGGCTGGATGTGACCCCATTTTAGATTTTCTACGTTGGCTGTTGGACTGTTACGACGGACTATCGTTTGAACTGTGATTTGGCTACAAGTGTTGCGGTCGAGAGACAGAAGAAATCTATTGCAGACGTTTATTGCTACTATAAGTTGACAGTTTTTTCTTCTTTTTCTTTTCTTTACAACTACTTTAAAAAATAATAAAATCTCCAAAAAAATCAACCAGCATCCGGTTCTGATAGTAGGATTACCAATACTAGACTAACATCTAAACACCCCATTTGGACTGTTATGGAATGATAAGATATATGTTTGGAAAAGTTCTACTTTGTCATGTTTTTAAACATGAACACAAACTTACACACACATATTTATGACAACAATGAAATACCTTTTGCTATGATCAGTGAGAGATATAGTTACTTTTAAATAAAAAGTAACTTGAAATTTTATAACAAAGTTGAAGAAAGTCTGAGTAAAATGTGAAACTAATTGCAACAAGAAGGAAGAAAGGAAAGGAAAAGCCTGAAGGAAGAAAATGAAAGAGAAGGAAATAAGTGAAAAAATATGAAAAAGTGTCAAATAAAAATGAACATTTTCATTTTTTCAAGGATTCAATTGACAAACTCATTGATAAGAATTTTGTAATATCCAGGTTCACCATTTGTATGGATTGAATGATGGCTATCAGGGTTATTTTATAGAGATCTAAAGCAGATGCTATATTAATAAATAATCCCTCAAAAGACAACTGACACAACGTCTGGAGACTCAGATAACTATACTGATAGTCACTGATACAAATGCTAAAAGTATTTTTCTGGGGAAAAGTAGATATAAAATTGTTATAATATAAAGTTAAAATAACATCTTATTTCTGTTTGATCGTTTAATTCCAATAGATCGAAGAGTCTGATCAAAATCAACAAAAATCACTACAAGTTAAATACATTAAGAGATGATCATGGATAAGTTTTACAGTATAGATTTAATTTTAGATAATACTTTTAATATTATCAGTCTGACAGCTTTATATCTAATTTTTCACAGAAAAATAATTATGTAAAGGCTGTTGTGGAGATTACCCCACTTGCCTGCAAAAGAACTTCTGCTAATGACTGCTAGATGTTATTGCCAAACATTACATAAGAAAAGAACACAAAATATCATTCTCTTCTTTTTCCTTTACTCACAGGATGCCTAAGAAATAAGATGTGTCTCATTTCTCTTTGGGTGACAATTTAATCTCCAACATACGTCATGCTGCATTGAACACAATACAGGATAGTACACAATATACAAATGCCCTAAGCTTACTTGATTACATACAAACAAATCAAATCATTTTGCCAAATCAACAGATAAAGAACTTTTCTCAAAACTTCTCTTCTCACAATATTTCAGAGGAACATTACACACACACAAAGACATCTCTACATACACACCTTCCTTCCCTACATTTTGTATTCTTTCTGTTTACTTTGATCAGTTGTTATTAATTACATACAACAATGTTTGTATATTTACTCTTACTTTCTTGTACTAAAATATCCTATCAAGTAAATATTCACCAACATTATATTCTGATTAGTTTATCTTGGATATTGACTGGTTATCTCTAAGGAAATATTTGAATCAATCCTTAATGATTTAAGTAAAGAAAAACTAATTCTTAGGTACAAAATTAGTTATTCATTATACAAACATTTGGTATTAAATAATGATGGAATTTAAAAATGGAAGTATTACTAAAACCTCAAATGAATAAAATCAATAACTATTATATGAATATAATTGCTGCCATATATGGTCTGGAGCCCATTCTGTTTGCCTCAGGGTTCTTGATAAGCTCCAGAGGCGGATATGCAAAATAATTGGCCCTGTTCTGGCATCTTGTCTACAGTTGCTCTCTCATAGACACGCTGTCGCCTCTGTCTTTTTTTACAAATACTTTCATGGTAATTGCTCCGAGGAGCTGCATTCGCTGGTCCCCAGACTCCATGAATTCAAGCGCCCTACGAGACTGGTAGCCCGCTCTCACCCTTTCACTGTCAAAACTACTAAATGTACCCGTCTCTTCTACTCTAATAGCTTCATATCTCACACCTCTCGCCTGTGGAACTCCCTTCCCTATTCCAATTTCCCTGAGAGCTATAATCTCCAACTATTCAAATGTAATGTCAATCAACATCTCCAGTTGCCTTGATCTATCCACTATCCTTCTCCTCATCCTTTCCTCTATCACTGCTATCTGATCTTGCTCCAAATCTTCTGTAACCCCTTGTGTCCTAGTGGCTTCCCATCTTGCTTGGGGTGAAACACTTAAAAAAAAATATCTAGATATGAGAGACTGCTTAAAATCTTTCACCTCAACTTTTAGTCATTTTGGGAAGTGGCTCTGACTGATAACTTTTAAGCACCCTCTTATGTACCATTAACATTTTGATACTTAGAGATCAACATGCACATATCAAATTACTAATTTTGTTTCCACATGTAAACTGGAGATTTTCATTTAGACAAGTTTCATTAAATGTTTATGACAACATTCTTCCATTATGATAATTTGTAGGCAATCATATTTCTGGAGCAATATCCAACGTGTCATTACACTTATATGTAAATGTCTTTGTAGGAAGAAACAATTTCAATGGAAACCTTGTTTATCATGTGCAACATGATGGATTATAAGACACTTTCTTTAAGTGGTAAACTTCATTTTCAATTTTGTCAGAGGGAATCAGTTTATAATTTGTGATAAAATAATTTTAGAAATAACTGGGAATTTTATTTAACTTTGAATCGGAGAATGTTGATGATGCTGATGATGCTGATGCTGATGATGATGATACTGCTGCTGCTGCTGATGATGATTTTGTTGTTGTTGTTGTTGTTGTATAGCAGTTTTCATTAGTAAAATATAACAAGGAAAAATGACAAAAACCTGACAAACACACTGAGATCTATTTAATAACAAAAACAAACAGTAAGACTATGTAGAGAGTTGATTTTATTATTTTTCTCAAGCATAAACATTTGTATGTATGAAACCACACAGATTATATAAGAAATATTCCATATATAAGTGCATATAAACCCCCTTTTATTGAGAAAAATAATTCAAAAATATATATTGCATGTCATGTAAATATCTGTGCACAAAGATATTTTACACACAATGTAAGTACAGATCTACTCATTTTTTTTTTTTTTTTTTTTTAAGCATTACACCCCAAGCAAGGCGTGAAGCCACTATGATGCAGGGGGTTGTGGAAGATTTGGAGCGAGAGCAGATAGGAATGATAGAAGTAAGGACGAGGAGAGGGCTAGTGGGTAGATCAAGGTAACTGGAGATGTCGGTTGACATTACATTTGAACAGTTGGAGATTATAGCTCTCAGGGAAACAGTAATTGGGGAGGGTGTTCCACTGGCGAGAGGTGCGAGGTATGAAGCTATTGGAGTAGAAGAGACGGCTACATTTAAAAGTTTCTACAGTGTAAGGGTGGGAGCGGGATGCCAGCCTCGTAGGGCACTTGAATTCATGGAGTCTGGGGACCAGTGAAAGCAGCTCATCAGAGCAATTACCATGGAAGTATTTGTAGAAAAGACAGAGAGAGGCGACGGCGCGTCTGTGAGAGAGTGACTGCAGACGAGACGCCAGATCAGGGCCAATTAGATTACATATCCGTCTCTGAATCTTGTCAAGAACTCTGAGGTAAGCAGAAGGTGCTCCAGCCCATATATGGCAGCAATACTCCATGCAAGGGCGAATGGTTGTTTTGTATATTTGAAGTATCGATTCAGGGGAGAAAAATTTCCTGGCGCGGCACAGAGAGCCAACTTTCCTCGTAGTGGAAGAAGCAATTGACTCAATGTATTTGTTCCATCTCAGGTCAGCAGTCAGCGTGAGACCGAGCAGACGCAGGGAGTTGCTCTTAGGAAGTTGACTAGACATTTTAATGGGGGGCAGGGAAGGATCTCTCAGAATTCAAAAAGAGAAGCAAATGAGAAGATATTTCATGCTGACAGGTAAGTATAAATTTAATAAATTAAGTACTAAAAGAGGAAATATCTTTGCAAACAAACTAATATCTTTGAGATTATCATATGCAAAGATGTCTTATATTTGTAAATGTTTTGGGTGTGTGTGTATGTGTGCATATATATATATATATATATATATATATATATATATATACACACACATATATATATATATATATATTTTTTTAACAATAAAAAAATATTAAAAAATTAAAATTTTCAGAGACACTGAGTTGTATATTAATATTTTTTCATTTTTATTATTATTTCATTTAGATTCCTCAACTACTTTCAGACAACATGGCCATCATCAGGAGAAAAAAAATTCTGCTTGCTGGTAGCAGTGAACTACAGAAATGAATGTCTTGATGGAGAAAATGAACTTTTGTCTGTAGTTTTCATTTGTTTTTTATTTTTTAACATGAATTTTGGTCAGTCCTTGTGTTGGTCAAACAGTCTCTTTTAAGTTGTTATTTAAGATAAGAGCTGGATGAATTCATGCTGCTCTGCATTCCCTTGGTCCTTTTGACAGTTTTATTGGTTCCTGGAAAGGGGATGTGTCTCTGTTAAGTGTGTGTGTTATTTGGTTCTTAAGGAGTGAGTGAGTATCATGTGTGTACTATGGGCGTGTGCTATCATTTGGCTCATTAGGGAGTGATTATGATGTGTGTAAGTGTGTATATTAGTATGGGTGTGAGTATAAGTGTGAGGCTTCAACACCTCCGTAAGCATGTCTGTCTTGTGTGGGTGAGAAATGTGGGTAGGTCCTGAATTGTGGGGTTATATATTAATACAATCTATATTGTTAAATTTGTGATTTATATATATATATATATATATATATATATATAGAGAGAGAGAGAGAGAGAGAGAAAGCGAGAGAGAGATACACACATATATATATATACACACACACACATATATATATATATATATATGAGCTATGATACAGCATAAAACAGTCTGTGGGTGACAATATATATATATATATATATATATATATATATATATATATATATATATATTTATACTGTGTTTCACATTAGCTACTTTTATTTACATTATATATATTGTTTGGATTGCTGTCCTTATCTTTGTTGAATATGCCAATAAAGATGAGGACAACAGTTCAAACAATGTAAATAATATAAATAATTATAACACTTCATCACAGAAATATAGACACATAGCTACTTTTAATTTTTCTTAATTTTTAGAGAACTAATGAAAGGATTCATGAAAAATTAAAAACAATATCATTGTAAATACAACAAATGCTTAAAGAAACATGATGAAATATGAAATAAATGCCCCATGTTTTGAAACTAGTTTCAGAAATCCTTTGATTTTGTGAACTGTTATAGTTATTTATAGAAAACGTATTACACATCATCCAGATCATAGCATTCTAAATTTTATCTTTGTTGATAAATTGCCATCCATCAATGTAAACCTTGCTCTTCAGAATATTCCACAACTTACAAATTGGATTCTGGTTGCTTGAACAAGCCAGTCACTTTATTAAACAATTGTATTTGAAAAACATTTTATTCAGACATTCATTAATTTATGCTAAATGAGATGAAGCATTTTCATGTATAAAATCATACCGCTTCTTCTTGAATGAAGACTGTACACGTGCCTTCAAGAAATCAATGTATATACAAGCTGTCATCTTAATAATACCATCTGGAACTCACCATGGGCCTAACACTTTATAATCTATAATCACACTCAAAAATATCATACTGCAATTATCTTGTTAATACCTCAACCTGTGAGGGCAGTTTTTATAAGTCACTACCCAGTGTTTGTTTCATTTATCTTGTCTATTGAGGGTAGCATGGCATTTGTCTATGAAAAAAATACCTAAAATTGTAACAAAGATTTTTCTTCTTATATGGAAAGATAAAATCCCTGACTTGTGCTTATCTGACCTGCAGTAGAGTTATCTGCAATCTTTAACTTCTTCATAATTCATCTTTCTAATTTCCATTATTGTTTTACATTTTGCAAGCTCTGAAGTGATAAAATATTTCTCTTCAATTCATCATTATAACCCATTTTAAAGATTCAAACTCACAATTTAGTTATGAATTTGAGACTGAAATTCAGGATATTTCAAACAAATGGCTGCTGTTTGCATACATCTGCAGAGGAGCCCATTTTCATTCTAACAGTGTAGATATATGTTGCCATCATTGAGCAAATAAACCTTCAGATTGTAATAAGTATTTATTGTATATATTGATATAACATGAAGTGACTAATAATGTGATGGTGTATATAAACTTTATGAATCAGGTTTCTATACAACCTTTTTTAAACAATATGATTAATAAAAAAAGAAGGAAAGAAAAAAATCATAAAATGTTGTAAATTTGGCTGTGAGGCATCTTTGCCCAGGCTCATTAGTGTAGGCATTATGTGCATTGACTGATTATAGGTTTGAAAGTTTGAGTAGGAGTAAGATCAGTGCTTTAAGATGAAACACATCTAAAACTACTAATGAATAACAGAAGGGAGAGACACAATGAAAGGTAAGAGATGATAGAGAGAGATTAAAAAAGGAGAAAAGAGAAAGTAAAGGAAATGGTAGGAGCTGATAGAGACAGATTAACAAAGGAGAAAAAAGAAAAAGGAAAAAGAAAGTAAGGGCTAATAGGGAGAGATGAAAAAGAGAAAAAAGAAAAGGTAAGAGCTTATAGAGAGAGATAAACAAGATGGAAATAAGAGAAGAGAAATTATGAGAAAAATATCTCAATTCACTGGCATCTCTCTTCCATTTTCTCTTTTCAGTTTTTTCATTTTCTCAAAAATTATTTAACAAGAAAAAAATTCATGATCCATCATATGATATTTTTGTCTTGGTATTCAATTTAAATATATTTATTTCAATTAATTATTTCTTACCACACAAAGATTTATTTATGAAAAGAATAACAAGAATAACTAGTTTGGAATTGGAAACTGAGTAGAAAGTAATTCATGATTGAAAATATGGAAAGCTATTATTTTTAAGTAAATCCTTCAAGACACAAGAACACAGATATGAGAAAAGGAGAAAGAGTCAACCAGAGTAAATGTCTTGCTGAGAAAACAATAAAAGATTATTTTTCTTCTTCTATGTGCCATATCTCTTAAGGACATAGGCAATCGTAACTCTACACAAATTCTTACCCTTTGTAGATCTTAGTAAGGTTTATATTTATGCTGCTTTCCAACTGTTCCTAAATATGTTTTGTGAGTGTTAAATTTTCTAAGCCCTCTTTCTTTATTATGTGCCCTAGAAAATTCAAACGTCTCTTTCTAAGTATAAGTGTACTTTTTATTTCCATTTTCTCTAAAACTTTGTCATTGTTCATATGTTCAGTGCATGGTATTCTCAGTATCCTTCTGTAGAACCACATTTCAAGTCTCTTCTTCATCTGTGAGAAGATTGTCCAACATTCACTGTGATATAAGAAGACTGGTATTACATAATAATTTAGTACTCTTTTTTTTGTTTTTAAGGAAATTTGCCTGTTTCTTAATACTTTGCTTAGTTTTTGGGAAGCATCTTTCACTATCCCAATGCACCTTCATGACAATAAAAGTTACAAAATGTTTAAACCCAACAAAGAAAAATATCCATCTGTTTCTAAAGCTTCTGTTTACTAGGCTTTAGTTAAACCCATATAATTTTACTTGCAAAATTCCTATGATTATTACTGAAATTATTATTGTTGTTGTTACTATTATTATTACTTCTTAAATTTTCATGCCAGAGATATCTAGTGGTTATGATTTGATAGGTAGCAAGTGACAGAAAGTCTTCTTATATCTTCAGCATTTTCCTTGATAAACTTGTTAACTTCAACAGTGGTATGATCTCAGTTCTTCTGAACATCTATAAGACTTTCAAATCTCTTTGGGACTGTTTCAATGATTTCAATTGTAACTTTTATTTTTCATATTCCACAATTTTTACAGTTTCCTGCCAAGTTCTTGATATTTATCACATCTGACAGCCTAAAAAATTCACAGGCTTTTAGATGAATTCCCATTTCAGCAGAACATGTTCATGAAACATGTTTTAGTCTATTGTTGGATGGTAAATCAAATGTTAGAGCAATGTCATTCATGTTCCCTGTTTGGTCCTGCTGAAAACAAGTTTTATTTCAGTTACATCTCTTTCTTCTGTAGTTTCCAGCTGATTAATATGTTAAGGCATATTTGTGTATGATGAATCAGCTGGTACTGAAAAATGTCACCAGCACTTTGTTATGATAATTCCTTTTATTGTATTAGTATAATGATAATAATAATGTTGTTTTATTAAATAATAGTATTACAGAGTCAAGTTAGACAGAAGTGACTGACTGAATTAAAATCATAGCCTATATTTATAAGTGTTCAGGATAAAATTCATCTACAGGAGGCTTGAACTTCAGATAAAAGGTAATTATCTTAACCATTTTTTAGGAAAATAAAAGTGTCCTATATGCTGTCAAATATGGTCATTATTTTGACAATCTCTTTCATTCTGGTTCCGTAGTCCAGTAAAGCAACTATATCACTATTTAAATAATGTTCTTTGTTTACAACAATTGATCTAAATAACAATTTACAAATGGATCCTACTTCTATTATTTTCAAGGACATTTCTTCATATATGCTCAAGAGGCCTGTGTTATAAAATCAAGTTTTGTGTGCAATTCCCAATGAATCAGTCACATTTACTATCATATTCCTTTTGAGCCAATTCATTTCCATTTTGCTCTACAAAAAGTAGTATTAGCTTCTTTGTTAGGCATTTTCAGTTTTTGCCTTGATATAATCAATGGTGATTCTTCTTGTTTTGAACTGCTCCTATCAGTGATTCTCTGTTCAGATGTACTCTTCACAACCAAATCCATTTTGTGTACAAATTTATTTGGCTTGTCTCTTGAATTTTTTTTCTGTTACAGAGGAAAAGGAAGATAAAAGAAGTTATCTTGGAGATATTTTTCCCAGAAAACTGCATAAATGATGCATTCTTAATCTAAATTTGTTTCAAGAAAGTCACAGAACAAATATACACTTTTTTATTGTTTCGGTTCCTTCAAAACAAGAATTAACAGTTTACTTCTCTATCAAAAAACTATGATAATTGATTAACTTTATATGATTTTTACTCCAAATAAGATATTTAAAGCTTTGCCATATATTTTAGTTCTAATTGACAGTTATTATTGGTAATTAAAAAACAAGATTTAATTTAAGTTCAGAAAGGTTGAAAGACTTTAACCAATCAACAAATAATTTTTTTTTTCAAAAGTTAATTTTATATATAAAAATATTCTAAACATTTGTTTAGAGGAATTTGAATTTTGAAGAAGGTAAAAATATTTATACAATTCTCACTCAAGTCCTATAAACTTCATGACGAGTATAGGATGGGGTACACTCCCTGTATGCTAGGCACTGCTACTGCAGTTTCTATAATAAGTAATATGTTTTTACGGTATTGAGTTGCAAAACCCATACCTCACCAGTTTTGCATTCAGAGTTGGTCTACTGATAGTCCGTTTACTAATCACAGCTAAAGAGCCAAGTTTGCCCTACTATTAAAGCCATAACTAAAGGTAGAAGAGATGGATTCCTATCTTTCTGAAGAATATTTGTGTGTAAAAGAATGCAATGAATTTGAATGGAATTCAAACTCTGCTCTCCAATTTCTCATTCCAAACCACTATCCATTACACCACCCACACATCCCAATGAAAAACTATGTTTAATTTCCTTACTGTCTAACAGAAAGTGATAAATTTGAAATATAGTGGTGTGGATAATTTACTAAAAAGAAATGTAATAACATACAAGAGATACACATCCTTAATGAATTCATGACAAAGTGATTTCATGTTTGTAAGTAATCAACTTTCATGTAAAGAAATATGAACACTTATATAAAATTATATAAAGGGGAAAACGATTCAAAATTCTAATACAAAATATATTTTCTAATGAATTAACATACTCTGTGAAGGCTATGAGTTTATATTTCTCATTTTTTTAAATTTATTTTATTAGTAAAACTAAAAATATAGAATACTGAAGAAATAATCAAATGGAATTAAACTTTTTTCATGTCTCTCCTGATAAAATTCTAATTTTACTTCAAAGCAAATAAAGAAAATCCACTGAAAATACTTCAACATAGTACAACAAATTTCAACATTTTCTTTTAATCATCTTTTTTCCCCATTCTGTTTTTTAGCATTAACCAAATGCTTAAGCAATATTCTTTTTATTTCTGTTTCCTTGTTCTATCCACACAGCATCCATGACTATCTGGCTACATATCTCTTCAATGCATCTGATCAGCTCAATTTTCTATTGCAGTCTGTTCATCGCTATCAAGTCTCCTTGACTCACAACCTAATTTAGTCTGTAACTTGAAATAGTATTAACTTTTCCTCAAGCAACAAGTGGCTTTTAAAATGAGTTTAAAGCAATTTTTAGGTCATCCTCCAAGGGCTGTCAATTATAAAATACTCTTTCTAAAAGTGCTTTTCTCAGAAGACCAAAGCTAAAAAGTTAAAAAGATAGCGTCAATCTTCAAAAAGACAGAAATATCTAACTGATAAATAAAAGGAAAAAAAAAGAAACTAAAAATGAAATAAATATCAAACAATATAAAAAAAATAAGAATAAATTTGTGTAAAAATAATTTTTATAAATTTTTAGTGACTGAAGGAAATAAATCTTGTTATATCCCAGTCAATATTTTTAAAATTTTTATAAACAATTATGTGAATAAAAATGTAAAAATCACTGACTACAAAAAGACATAAACCTAAGTACAATTTGGTTATGCCTTCTAATTAAACTTACTGTAAATACCAATTTTGGCCAGGACTGTTACATTTTGGCTGTAAGAAATATAACCTATTAGTATTTTTGTGTGTGCCTGAAACATAAGGGATGTTGTGTCATGAAAACCATTTATTAAACAAGAACTTAAGCCTAAAATAAAAATGTTGTGGTTTGGGATTTAGAAATTATAGTAAGCCTTTTCATAATCTAAGTAGAAACTTCATTATTCAATACTTATATACAGATTAGAATAAGTATGTCATGAAATAACTGGAATTATAAAAGGAGTAATTTCAATTTCACTTTAATATAAACAATAAAACTAAATTATGTTTAATCCTCATGATATGCCTAATGGCATTAAAAAGACTCTTTTGTTTCGATTTACTGGAAAGCTAATCATTCCTCAAAAATAGAAATCAAGTGATTCATTTAGGATTTAAATATAATGAGTAAGTTAACTTATGATGTTCTTGCATATGTTATCTTGAATCCTATCCAATACACACTGGCAATCTACTGTATCTTAGGATTTAAGGAACCATTTAATTTTGAATTAAGTACAGAAAAATTCTTCAAGCAATCTAGGTTTCTTTCCTTCTATTCATTGCAGTAAAATAAATCCACATTGAAATGAGGGGAAGATTCTATTTTCTTTAGTAAACTCAAACAAAATTTAAGAAAAACTTTATATTTCTATGTAAAAAGTGAAAATTGGCACTATTAAAGGTATTTTTCTATATATGAGTGATAAAACATTCTTATATTCTAAATCTATATGTCAAGTTGCAGATCATCATCATGCTAGAACTTATGGTGAAAAAATAAAATCTAGTATGACAGATCTTATATGGAACAGAGAATGAAAACAGCCCATCTTGAATAAAGTTACACTAATAGACAAATAATCACATAGAAAATATACAAGTGGTAAGAGTCAGTATATACAATGGTATTAAGTAATTTCCTCAGCAAATCCAGTATTGGAATGCATACTATATTAACTCAAGTAATAAATAGGACTATATAGAGAGAGTATAAGAACATATGGATGAATATCTTGTGAAGGTGATATTATTATTTATAATTAATAATCTGATAAATAACAATACACAAAACATTATATTTTAAAAGAGAAAGATTGTAAATAAACTATGTCATCAACTATAAACTATAAGACCCCTATATCATCAACAATAAGAAAACTATCCATCAAACAAAACATTCACTTGAAGATTTGAGAAAACAAGTGAACAAAAATTAAAAATAGAACAGTCACATAAAAAAAAAAAAAATTTTTTGAATGATATAAACTTTCCTTTGGTGAAAATGTTATTTCCTTTATATAAACTTGTATTCAAACACCTTCAATGATTTATTCAGTTCTTTACAAATTTGTGAGAAAGTATAAAATTTAAAAGCAACAACTGGTCTCAGTACAAAATTTAATTTTTTTTAATTATTTAAATGAATGTTAGTTTGGGACAATTATCTATTATAAACTATTTTTAAAATGGTAAAAGAAACTTATTATTTCTGGTTTCATACAACTCATTTTTAATTAAATTCCAAACTCAATTTTCATCTGTTTGGTAAGATATTGAATCTGTATTTCACATTATCCTTAAATCTTATTATCTAAATGTTAACACAAACATATCAGCCGAAACAGCTGATAATCCATTGTAAAAGATGTTATTTTTTATAACATTCTCCAAAGCAAATTTCAAATGAACCCAGAGTAGAGAGTTAAAAAAGGCAGAAATTGCAAATAAGCAAACAGAAATCATATAATGGAGGATGATATTAATTGAATAATGAAAAAGCAAGGGAATTAAAATCATAAATTTATTGAAATAACTGTGAATCTGACAGGAGAAGCTGCCAAAATGAAAAATGCAGTTGAAAGAAAATTATTAAAAACCGGCCTGCCGCCCTCCTGTTTTTGGTTGAACCCAAGTGCTATAAATGAGATCAAGTATGGAAAAATAGAAAGATGAAATAAATATCAAGCAGGGCCAATTCTTTGAATCAGTGAGTACTATAAAGAGATGAGCTGCCATTTTCAAGACACAAAGAATTGATTTCTTCATGGTTAACAGAGATCTTGGCTGCAAATCAATACTATTCAAAGGGTGAACTCAATACCTGATTGACAGACACAAGAAATGTTCCATCATGAATATCAACAATTCTTACAGTTACCATTTCTTGAGTCCAAGAGATATTCTATTCTCTGCTAAATATTACATACCCACTGATCTTATAAGAATGCAAAACAGATTGTCCATAACTTTCAGCAACAAACAGAATAAATGTAGATAATTGTGATCATCTTGGAAATTCTGCAGTAATTAGATTTTTCAAACAAAACCCCTTTTTTATTCTGCCATAATTCTTCAAGAGTTTTTCAAAACTCATAAATTATACAGGGACATTAGGTATATACAAGCCCACCCACACACACACTTACATATATACTGACATAAACACAATCTTTTTCCAGAAGATAAAAAATCAGTTTTCAGTAAGCAAAAGAATGCTATATATTTTCTGATAAATCAAGACTCCAATACTTCAGAAAAGTGAAATCTCCATTTTGCGACTTTTTTGTTTTCATTTTATAAGAGATTCTATAACAATCACAAAGTAATTCTCTTGAGTTCTGTCCACAATGACCAAAATAACATTTTCAATCCCCTCACCCTCTACTCATATATTCATAAAGAATTTAATGTATAAATTAAAATCTATATATATGGTCTCAGTTTTTGTGTAATCAGAATTTTCATTCTCTGTCTTTTCTTTCATTTTCATTTTAGTCAACAATACATGTTCAGGCCGGTAAATGTTGTTTAATACTGTTTATTATGAACAAAGCATTTACTTAAATATTTGTATCTATAAAAAGAATGTATAAACATAAAAATACAGCTTTATGCAAAAATTACTTTTTATATTAGGTACGTACAAACAGGCAGCAAAGGAGTACAATTTGGGATTAGTATTGTAGGTAATAAAAGTTGATAACAGTATCAAGATAAATAGAGAGAACTGTTTTAAAGAGAGAACTGGACTAGACAATTTTGAGTGGTACAGGTCAGTCAACCACAACACTTCTGGTGTCTTATCAAATGATAATGTTCACATCATATATATAAATATATAAAAATAAAAATAATTAATCCAGTGTTCTTAGTAATTATTTTTATTTTTATATATTTAAATATGTAAAAAAGAAAAAAGACTATAGAAAAAATCTCTCTTCCAATGAGGACTTATTTAAAGAAAAAAACAAAATTAATTTATTGAAACAAAGTACCTATAAACAACAAACAAAATGTCATTAGCAACTAGTAGAATTCAGAAATGCTATTGTATATTCATATGGTCAACTAAAAAATTACATTAATTACTTTTTATATTTAAAGAGAACATTTCCACATATAGAAATATTGTTTGTATTGTTGTGTTGACGGATTAATATTTGGATAATATTCAATGACAGCACTCTTGAAGATTTTCCTTCTGAGTGAATTATTTTCTTTTCTATGAGTGTATCATTTTTAAAATCAAAATTGTGGTTGAATTTATTTCTATGTATGATTAATGCATTTGTTAAATTGTTTTTTATGGGGTCTCTTTTGTGCTAATAGACGTGTTTTTTAAAATTTCTGCATGTTGTGCGGAAAAGCTTTTGCAATTTATTTTATATATGCCTGCTTCAGAATTAATGCAAAATAATAAATTAATTAATTAATGCAAATAATAGTATGCCTGCAAATAAAATAAAATAAGATAGACTAAAATTCTATTTATAAAACTTTATTTTTATGACAACATTTAAATATGATCTCATTCCTTTGGTTTAATAACTGGCTAGTTTTATATATATATATATATATACACACACACACACACATATACACACACACACACACACACATATATATATATATATATATATATATATATATATACACACATCCAATTGAGAGAAAGAATAGATAGAGTAAAAATCCACAGTTCGTAGCATTTATTTTTTTTTTAAAAGTGCTCAATACAAAGTAGAGCAAAATATTATTATAATATTTTATTATAATAAATTACAATAAAAACATTTTACATCACTACACAAAAACTTTCATGTTTCAGTACTAAGATCTTACTTCTTCAAAAGAAAAAGTACCATCTTAGTACTGATATGAATAAAGTGATATTGAATTGAAGTGATATGAATTAAAGTGATATGAATAAACATTGAAATACTGAATACATCTTTTATATGTTAATATTAGAAACATTTTTCAGACTTCCTCTCATATATATATATATATATATATATGTATATTTAAAATTTCAAATAGAAATATCAAATGTATAAAAATGTGGATTTCTCTTGAAAATAGCTGAAAATCTAAAAGGGGGATTAAAAAAGGTCTCTTTTGCAAAAAGTAGTGTATCTATCATTATAATCAATCAGTTATTCTAGTCCTTTCAATATGACAATCAATTCAGGATTAAAGAGAAATATCAAAGAATAATCATCAGAAATTACTTATTTATCTTTCAAAATTCAATGGTGAAACAATTTTCAAGGAAGATAGTCACAAAAATGTACATGTAGATATATAGATATTATTATCTATATAATCTTTCTTTTATAAAAATTGTTATAGACAAGCGTATGGTTGCAAGAAAGAAATACGACAACAGCAGAAATAGATTTACGTGATTTATTTCAACAGGAACTTTGTGGTATAGTTCATAAGCCAGCTGCCAATCTGGGTTGGTCTCTCATAGTAGTTTTCACTGGTTGGTGTGGCGCTCCTCCTGCTGACTGCTGCTGACTGCCCAGACTGACCGTGACAGATCTCTTCCCTGGCCTCCTGTTGACTGCTAGTACTTCCCCATGTGACATATTTTATGGCACTTTTTATGGCTTAGCAGGCTCGAAAAATGACGTGAGTATAATTAGGAGGGAAGCATTTTTATTGGTCGAGAAATAGGAACACTTTAAAATATTATTTTATTTTTTGACTGGAACTCATGCGTTGCGCCTAGGCGTAAACAACAATAATGGTCATTTTGTGACAGGGCCTTGTCCCGTTCACATCCGGCTCTCGCTCTTGAGTATGTTAGTTTATTTGCTTGCAAATCAGCCGAGATATGTCTTATTTTATAACAAAATGAAGTGGGAAAATAAAGCAAAAGTAGAACAATTACCATTCATAACAACACTCTCTGTTTTTAGGTTTCAGAAACAGAAGTTCATAGACAGAGAGTGAGAGAGAGAGAGTGAATTAATGATGGAAAAGGCTACAAGTTATTAATATCTATGAAATTTTCATGAATATTTGGCTTGTTAAAATCTTATTGGCTCTTGACATAAATACATTGGAAAATCTGTTACTCACAAGACAGACTGAGGGTAAGCGGGATAGAGGAAAATTGTACATAACATACTTGATAAGCTTAAGAAAATGGATGGTGGAACAGGGTTTAGAAATAAAGAAAAGACAGAATTTAAGTAGAGCTGCAAGAGACAGGAAATTGTGGAGAACCATGATTGCCTATATCCAGAGGAGACACAGCACATAAAGAATAAGAATCAATTCACTGTTTTGCTCTTTTTACTATTTTCTATTTAATTCCATTTTTAATTTTCTGATTTTTATTTTATTGTCTTCTCTCATGCTCTTCTTCTCTTAGTGTGTCTCAAAGACAAATATTTACCATGCTAGTCTCAATAGCCATTGATAGTAATTTTCTTTCTTGATTAGGTATTTCATTGCTCAACTAATATCTTTTTTCTTCTGTATCCTTCTTCTTTCATACTCTCTTAAATTTATGTACTCCAATACTGCTACTTCTTAATCATTTCCTTGTCAACTGTCAGTTCCCCTTTCATATCTTTAGATAAACTAATAAAAGTACCACCCAGTACATTTGAGGTTTAAGTTTCTTCACCACCACCCCACCCGGTCCATAACATACATAAAAACAAGACATAACTGACAGTTTTTGTTGTAGTTTGTCTTATGAAACATATAAAATAAGTTAGAAATCATAAAACATTCAAGCCACCAAAGGTCATGGGTGATGACCAACATGCTATCACATCACATGCTATCAGTTACATTCTCTCAGAATTGTTATCAATGTAATGAAATCTTTTTACAACTTTGTCTCTTCTTTTTTTGACGTTCTGAAACATAGATGAACTTCCATAAACAAAACAATTTAAATGTTCCCATCAAATACTACCTCAGGTTATCAAATGTCATATTTTCCCCTGCAATAAGCTGAAAATGTAGTTAAGTCAAAAATAACATTGTATGAAGTAGAAGAATAAAAAAGATCTAAATAAATAAAAAAAACCAGCCACACAAGTTGTTAGAAATACATTGTATTTCAAAAATACAATATAGTTGATAGGGTCAGTTGACAGAAAAGTCAGAAGTGGGAGTGGGAGTTTTTCTCACTCACTTCACTTTTCCATCACTGACAAATAGTAACATTTCCCTACTGGGGACAATAAAAGCAGCCAATACAGACCAGATGCATTGTGCTATTTAATACTACAAAAAGAAACTTTCTCCTAGTGAAAAGATGGCTGATTTGACTTTCAATAACAGAAACAGTGTAATTTTGGTGTATTGTTCTGAAAACAACTACAGAGACTAATGTAGCAACACAACTGAATCAACTCACTACAGAAAAAAAGACTAAAGTTTGAGCTTCAAACTTAACCATATGCAATGTCATGACTATGCCACACAAATATAATTCAACAATAAATTATTAATTTGATGACACAGGTTTAAGAAAACCATGAAAAATGACAAGGAAATTATGCATCTGCTCAACCAGTTAAACAGTCAATAATGTTATATACTGGACTCCATGTTTTGGTAGACAGCACATTTTTAGATCAATTAAATGATGTGCTCCAACATGTACACCATTTTTGACAAATATCTGAGTATATATTTTGGCTACAATTCAATAAACACAGAACTAGATTTGTAATTTTGCACATTCCTTATATAAGGGTTGTGGCCATGAAACAATGCTCACCTTGAGAGTCTATTGGTTTCAGAAAATGAAAATTCATTTCTATTTTCAATTGAACGAGACACTATTTCCAACAGAAACAGTTTACTTGTTGAATGTGGAGCGACAACTCATTTTTTACTGACAAATCTAAATCCATTAGTTTCAATAATGATTTTACTCTAGAAAATCACCCTATCGAACTAACAGATGGCAGTAGAACATGTAATATTGCTTTAAAAAGAGGCAATGCTGAAGTTATCTTAATAGGCATTTTAAAAGATGCTCTTTATATCTCAACATTTAAACAGAATATATTCTCTGTACAATCCGTTGTAGAGATACAGAAAGTGATTATCTCCCTTTGGCTCACATGATGCATGCTTAATGACATAACTCCATACAATGATGAAAGTGGCAGTTGCTTTTTTTTAAACTGGTCAAGGGGCCCTAGCTGAGACTAAATCTGCCTCATCCAGCAAATTTACAGCTTACAAGTCCATGGTGCCATTTCCCTTTGGGAATATATCTTTCTCAGATATAGAAAGAAACTCCAGGTTGCAGTCATCAATTTGTGAAAACCTAAAACTCACCACTTCCACTTGCCTAAGACATAGTAGATGAATTTGTCCCATTTGAATGTGGAGCCCTAAGCATAGCTGCTCCAGAAGAATTTTCATACTATATTTAAGATCTTACCTTTTTTGTTTCTCCTTACACTCTGCTCAGTGTGTAGAGGATATATATATATATATATATATATATATATATATATATATATATATATATATATATATATACCTGTGGGGAATAATATATCTATATATATACACACACACACACACACACACACACACATATATATGTGTGTGTGTGTGTGTGTCATAGAGATGGTACTGTTTCGCTGTATTACAGCTCTTCAGTGCAACTAGACACCTGAATGCCTCTTGCCAGGATTGAAACCCAACCGATTTGATGTCAGTCAGAGTTTCTACCACTGAGCTATCTTCATTCGACAGAATGACAGAATGAGGCGGCTAAATCTAGCAATTTGTTTTTACAAATGTAAACAAATGTCAATCAGCTGGAGTGCTCCATTCATTTTACTGAAGAGCTTCACATTAACGCAAGTGGCTATTGTTTGTAGAATTAGCTTGTCATTCAACAGTGCCCAATTGAAATATATTTTCAAGATTAAATTTTGTTTTGTGTGTGTCTAAGTGGTATAAAGGTCTCTCTCAGAATGAAGCATGTTTGTTATTCCTTTTTCTTTCAGCCATTCTGTTTTATAATGGGAGGAGGAAACAAATGGGAAAATAAATCTTGTTACCATAGCTCTCTCCTGTTATGCAATTACTGAAGAAGGAGCTTCTGTAAAATTTGTCTGTAATTACTTAGAATTTGTATACCCCTAATGGCACAAAATTTGACATAAAAAGAGATAGACACTTGTACTATTTAAAGAATGCATAAACTCCAATACTGCTACATGTAGCCTAAAACAATGACATCAAATTCTTGGACATTACAATTTGGAGGACATTATAAAAGTACAAGATGTGAAAAACATGAAAATTACTTAAAAAATCAAATTTAAACTGTGAAATATGTATCCAAGGTAAAATGGTGCAAATTACACTGCGTAGAAAAAAGTTATCTCAATAATAATTTGGCATGCAGTGTAAAAATAAATTACCTGATAAATGTGCAAATAAAATATTAAACCTTGTTCATTGTGATCTAGCCAGCCCAAATGAGTCAAGATATTTGAATGGATTTGATTATTCTGAACTAATCAGGGTTTATTTTCTTAAACAAAAAGGTGATATGCCCTTCGCCACAAAGAAGTATTTGACAGACATTGTTTTGTATGGCTCTGTAAAATGGTTAAGAAGCAATAGTAGTACAGAAATAACTTCTTAAAAATTTGAAATTCTTCTAATTAATAATCATACTAAACACAAGAAAATAGTCCCATACTCTGCACACCAAAATGGCACTCCAGAAAGATCTTGGTGATCTCTATTTGAAATGGAAAGTTGTGTACTAATTGAATCAAAACTACCAAAATTCTTCGTCATATTCTATTATGACAGTTGCATACATCAGAAATTGGTGTTATAATTGGTGTTATAAACAACTGGGAAAACTGCCTTTGAAATATTTACAGGTCGCAAACCTAATCTCAGTAATATGCATATATTTGGCACAGTTTGTAAGATGGAAAAAATTGGACACTAAATATGAAAAAGCTACGAGTCCTGCCTATCTAACATATAACAGAAATTAAAATCATCAAAGAGTAAGGTGTGTAAGATTTACTGAAATTTTGAAATTCCTACTACATTGGACAATTCTTCACTTCTGGTTAAGGAAAATGCAACATTACTTCCCAGCTATTTGGATAGAAATCCTCTCTTGGGGAGGAAATACAAGAAAGTCAAATTGCACAATCAAAAAATCCATTCAATAATTCAACAGATAATCCTCATATGGAAATACTCCAGAAGATTACAAAAAATGGCTGTAGACTTAATATTGTTAAAAATTTGGATGATATCTAAAACTTATATTGAAGCTGATTAACTAAAATATCACTGACTTATTTACTAAACTTATTGACAAAGTAAAATGAAGTAAATGTTCAACCCTGAACTTCTCATTTGCCAATTTTATTTTGTTTTTTCTTTCCTAGTTTTTTTTTCTTTCCACTATTATTTTTTCTTTTACCCTCTTTTGTAATTGAAAAAAATATATATATAAGTTTTAAAAGATTAAAAGATATTACAAAAAGAAAAAATGCAACAATATTAAATATTTATGACTTCATAATCTAAGAATATTATTTCTCAAACAAAACATTTTATTCCAGTTTCAGATGTTTGTGTGTGTGCATGTGTGTGTGTGTGTGTGTGCAAGCAAAATTAACATTTTATTTAAACTAATTAATGCAACAAACCAACATAAGTTTAATTGAATTAAAATTAATTATTGAGATTTGATTACAAACTTATAGCATTGCTGTTTGCTTATGCATACATATTTCTTGCATCTATTGTTTCACTTTTTAGCTTTTAATCAAAACAAGCAATCCTATTTGAAATGACTTTAATCAAAAACCTTCCATATTCAGTCCTTTATAATCATAGACTCAAATACTGTGGACATTAAGCATAGATAAAGTTTTTAACATCTGAGAAAATGAATGGTTTATCAGTCTAATCTACGAGTTCTCTCTTAATTAAACAAACTTCACAGAATATGAAAGCTTGTCGGAGTTACCTCCTCCTTTCGCTCCTTAAATTAAGAGAACAGATCATTTCGACCTTGACCTCTCGTTTGTGCTCCCTATACACTGTTAACCCGTGGGAGAGACTAGCAAGTTCCCTTTTTAGTTAAGTTATATTACAAACCTAGTTGCAATATACTGCTAGACATTTTTAGGCCATAGTTCCCTTTAGCTAACCTCGACGTATTTTATTATAGAGACTTTACTGTTAGCTTATTCAATTCACTTGCTGGTCTCCCTTACCGGGATACACAGGCCCATGGCCTTCGCGGCCAGGAACGTCAATCACCGGGCTGCGTATTAAGTTATGCTCCCATTTTTTTTTGTCTGCCAACTTGACGATAATTGGAAACTTTCCTTTCTCTCTCTCTCTCTCCTTCGCCTACTACGCCTGGCTCCTTGGCCCTGTTCGACTCTCGGCATTCCGTCCCTACTGGCTGCCTGCACATCGTCCTTAACCTTTCCCGTACACTATGTTAGTACTTATTACGGGAGGTTACTAATATTGGACTCGACCGGCAAACACGCAACGCCTGCACTGAACCTGTTACATGCCCGAACAACGCCAGCTTTCTCTCCTTCCCAACACGTCAAGTTGGCATCCCAGCCGGGACCAACATCAACTTCAACAAACAACAGCAATGATCCTGCTAACAACCAACATCAACTTTAACTACAGCGATCATCTCTGCAGCGATCACCTGTAACAACCAACACCAACATCAACTGCAACAATCAACAGCAATGATCCTGGCAACTACCAACACCAACCTCGACCATCAATGCCTGCACTAGAACTTCTGCACCTCCATCGTTCCGACCACCTTTAATTTCTTTTTCTAGAATAAATTAGCATATATCATATATATCCTCGTTCTGTCGTCTATATCGTTTCACCGTCAGATTTAACGTTTTCAAAAATGTTAGCGGGCCTCTTGTGACCTCATTCACCCTTGTGTGATACGGGGCCGCTCGGGGGTCCGCTACAAGCTCACAATTTAAACTGTGCAATTTTGTTATTTAGAAGTTCATCAAAAACATCACAATTCAACTGATAGAAAATTTGTGTAAATGTTAAGAAATTTCAGTTTTCTCTAATGCCATTATCAAGACCATTGGAGGAGTTTAAATATTATTTAATTTATTGATTGGACAGATTTGATGATAAAATAAAAAAGTTACAAATCTTATAAAGTGAAAAACTTTGCTTCAATTTATTCCCTTTACATAAGCTGATGAGAGAACAAAACTTTTTATATTATTGTAAATGATTTATTTATTTGAGGAATTTTGTTTAAAAACAGTAAGCTAATATCATGGCAATAGCCAATTTATTTATTACTAGCATTTTTCTTTTAATTAATACAGGTTCTATAATTTGCTGTCATGAATATTTGTTGAATTAAATGAGATTTTAGTGTTTTCACCTTAATATTTGTATTTTAGTCTTTTGATACATATGTATTGAGTACAACTGAATATGTATCACAAGTACAAACATCATTTATACTATTTGATTACAAGTGAAATGTCTAAACAAACCTATGGTGGTGGTGTTGTCGTATAGGAATTTATTATTGTTTGTTATCAAGTCAAAATGGGAATGTATAAACTACATTTATTTTTTCATTGTATGGTTTTGAATTATTAAATCATTTTTTGTCATATATTATGTTTCATTTGCTTATTAGTATAGGATATATTTTATTTACATTTAAACTAATGTCTTCATCTTTTTTGTTATTATCAAAATGTTTTGGCTCTTGTCCTCTAGTTTTCTTCAGAAGTCTGCAGATCCAAATAAACTTCAGGGAATTTCAAATTGAAAACTTTATTTAATCTAATGATCTAGATTGTTCTCATTCCATTGTGAACAATGTCTAGGGACATCTTGTCTTGTTTTTTTTTTTGTTTTTTTAGTACTGTTCATTTATTGCTGGCTCTGTTTCCACTGAGTAGTACTTTGAGTCTATACTACCCTGACCAAGGATTGAACTCACAAGCCCTATTAAACCAGCACTTTAATTACTATTAAATACAATTACTATTAAACAAATGATTTAGTCATCATGGGAAAATGGTTTAGTGGATTAAAGTTTTGGTTTGCAAATAGGTGGCATAATAATTTTTGAGTTCAATCCTTGGGCTGGGTAGTACAGACAGACTCACTGGAAACAGGGTGAGCAGCAAGTAAACTACTAAAAAAGTACAAGAGGAGTTATCCCTGGATGTGAACAGTGGAATAAGAACAATCTCTTGTCCCACAGATTAAATCAAAGGTTCAGTTCAAAATTCCCTGCAGATTACCTGGATCAACAGATACCTGGAGAAAGTCAAAGAGCACAACGGCTGAAACATGATAATAAAAACAAAGGTTAGGTCATTAGTCTGAATGTAAATAATGAAAACTCCTCATCCCAGAAATTCGGCCAGATTACATTTTGTTAATAATATTTTTTTTTTGAAGTTATAAAGCTACAGAATACTGAACAAAAGTTATGAAAATATTTTCATGATTAAGAAATTCTGTTCTGCCATATTTAATGAAACATGTTTTCCACTCAAGATAAACATTTTTTTAACTATTTCAGCAATAGGTATATTTTATTGAGATAAAACCTTTGAATTTGTAAACATTCTATATATCAGGTAAATTGTTTTTATAAACAACAATTCAGTTTTCAAAGTTTGGCATTGCTCTTTAACAATATAAATTTGAACAGAAATGAATTGTTTTGTAATGCATAAATTTCCTAAGTTATTATATAGTGATTAAATTATACAGAACATATGAAAAATTTAAAGAAATTTATAGAATTGTAAATATTATTTATCAATTATTGAATAATTAAAAATCTGAAAAGTTTTGTTCAGAAACACCTCAGTTATCAGTCATTAGAGGAGATAGATTAAGGAGAAAAAAATCACAATTCTAATAAAAACTAGAAAATATAAAAAAAAATTAAATATTGATTGTGAAATTGTATACAGGTTTTGTTAAGATAATATATATGTTGTTCAATAAAATGGAACAAAGACTACAAAAAATTGACATAAAACAAAAATGGAAATGATTACAACAGTTTGAAAGCAAAGATACCAATCATTAAAAACCAGCAATTATATACTTGGTTACTATAAAAGAGATGACCTTAGGTAATACTTATTTCTAGTTTTATTTATCTTTGGATTGCCATTCTTTTATATCAAAATTGTTCTTCTCTTTATTTCTATCAGTTGGTTGGAAAATGATAACCAATTTAAAAATATGAAAAACCTTTAACAATTAAAAGATGAAATTATCTTGAGCACAACTCTTTCATGAAAAAAAAAAAACTAAAAGAAAACTTTGTAAAAAAATAAGCATTAATTGAATGTTAAACATAATAATTTTAGAAATTTTTTTATACCTAAACTGTTATCTTCTATTAATTGATAAACTTCTTAATGGTGATGATGATTTATCTAAAACAGAAAACAATTTGTGAGTAAATTTTGTGGCCATAGAAATCTAAAAAAAAAGTGATTATCCTGCAAATTGTTTTTTCATACATTGTGGTTAAAATCTGTAAAAAAATATTCAGACAATTCTATGGAAAGATGATATATTATTATTTTCCTTATTTTAAGGAGAATAGTTTTTATATACATGAACTTGGTTCTGGTTATGGCATCCCAATAAAACCTTAAAATGGCAATGAATGCCAAGTTTTGTATTCACACATATTCTGGTAAGAAAAGAGCTTTTCACCCTATATTTCAAATGGATTTATGATATCATATATTAAAAAAATAAACACTATGAGAGATATGGTTAAATGAAGATACATCTGTATATTTGAGGCCAACATCTCACACCTGAGATTGCAGCTACTATGAACTGGTGTCCTTCTACTAAAGTACAACCAATTACACAATTCACTGCATTGACGAAAGCAGCAGCAGCAGTTGTAGTGAGGAGGCAGTCAAAGAGACAATCAATAGCACATTTTAAGCAGTAACTTCCGAGCAAGTGGTACAATAATCCCCAAGTGAATCTGCAGGGCTTCAAAAAAAAAAAAAAAAAAATGGAAAGGGAAGAAGGTTTATAGATTCTGAAAGTATATTTTTTTCTAATTATTAAATGTTTCGGAAGTTTTCAACAATTTGAAAACAATCCTCCAGATTTGTCAGTTTCTTTTTTTTCTATTTTTATGATTTTTACTCCCTTTTATTATTTATTGATTTTCAGTTAAGTAGTTTTAATCAAAAGTCTTCATAACTTTTGTTTCTAAATTAGAGCAGGTGGCAATAATGAGTTGGAAAATGTTAAGACGAACAATAATTTTGAGTGAGCATCTCACATTAAACAGATGGGACATTACAAAGGCATCACACTGTGTGTGTATATGTATATATATATATAGCGTTGGTTGAATTAGATCTATACCCAAATGAGGTAATTTGGGATTTTTTTTTTTGTATATATATATATATATATATATATATATATATATATATATATATATATATATATTCATCTTTTTACCTCTCTTGAGGGTCTATCTTAAATTCTTTTAAAAGGACTTTTTTTTAATACATATTAAGTACTAAACAGTGCTGTAAATGGGTAAATAAAACAAAATGTTATTTTTTTAGTTGTGTGTGTGTGTGAGAGAGAGAGAGAGAGAGAGATACTGCTAGTTTATATAGGCCTATGTATAATTGTATTTGAATATTTACTTCCATTTTTGTGTATATGTTTAGGATTTGCACAGATTGATAGCAAGCTGTAAATGGGTGCTTATGTCAATTTGCACAGAAGAAGGTGTGTGTCGGGGAGGTGACACGTGTGTTTAACTACTTATGACAACTTAACAAATTTTGATAAAAGCAGCTGCTGCTTAATAGAAAACAGTTACCAAATATTAATTTACATATTAAGAGGTGAATATCTCAATGAAACTCTAACTAGAGTGAAATTAAAGGGCAGATTCATCAAAATAGGGAGGAGCACTCCAAAAATAATTCTTTCTATTTTATTATGTTAGCAGTATGACAACAAAAGAACATTTCCACTAATAACCTATATATATTTTTTGCTGATGTGTTGTAGTCTACCAAATAGCATCTGTCATAAAAGTAGAGGAATCTTAGTGAATTATTATTGACACTTGCTAAATGTTTAAGGTGAGCAAAGTTAGGAGTTGAAAAATGCATTTCAGCAGAAGCATTATGTAACAAAGCACATTCCAGGGTACCATGAATAACTGTCAACTCACAAAATGTCAGGCTCCTCAAAAATACATAGCCAATGGTATTGATTAGATAGAAAAATAGTATTTTTTAACTAAAAACTTGTTTTTAAGTGATGTCATTATGCTCCTTGTATCTGTTGTAGATTCCATGGAAATAAGAGGCATTAATTTCAGAACAACTCTCATAAAGGCACATTATGTGATATCCAAGTGACTTCTAGAACAAGATTAAACTTTTAGATATCCATGATAATTATTTCTTTGAATTCATACTAACTTTAATATACATTAATTTTGATCCTTGATATCAGAAACTTTGATAACAAAATAATTCTATTGATCACTGGTTTACACATGGGGTAAATATTCATACTAACTTTGATATACATTAATTTTGGCAAATACATACATGCAGTTTCTTTCACCTTATGTCCCACATTGTTATTTGTCTATTGTTTTTTTTACTGCTTTCCAAAGTGAGTGGTGTGCTCCCTTTTCTCTCTACACATTGTCTATCATCGTGGGTTTCATTAATTTACCTCAGATAATTGCTTCCTCATCTTTTTAAGTCTGATCTTTAAGGGGAAAATGAATTTCCCATTACATTTATTGCTATACTCTTACTGACATGAGATGTTAGCACTTGATTCTGTCAAACTGTAGTGTTTACTTTTGAAGAACGGGAAAAGATACTAAGCAATTTCTAAAGGTTACAAGATGCAACTTACACGTGAGTAAAGATAAAAGACATATAAATGAGTAATAATTATGTTAAAAACCAACAAAAACAAGATTCAGGCCCCAAATAATGCAAGGAATAACTATATAGGACTGTGCTGTACTGGTAAACATTATTTTGATATATAGATAATCTCTGACCACATAAATGTCTGGGTCACTGGTAAGCTACAATCCAATTTTTATATCTGTGACTTCATTCAGAACAAAGCCTGACAGTGGAAAGAAGACTGAGTGAGTGATAAGTATCATAAATCAATAAAATGATATAGGTCTTTTATTTTTTTTAATCTACCCATCCTCAGGGTATGCTTTAACGTCAAAGGTTGGATTTTTTTTCAGATTGCACCTCATTTGAAACATTCAATTTGCTGAGTTCCCAAAAATAGCAAAAATAATTGGATTGTAAAAAAATCTGTAACGTCTTAAGTAATCTACAGATGATATCTACATAGGTAATATACAGGTAAAAAATCGCATCACTCAACCAGATGTGATACCCTAACATCAAGCAATTTCTTTACCCTACCAGACTGTCTCCGAAACATACTAGTAGAAAATACAAGTATAATAGTCTCATCCACATGTAAAAACAGATTAAAAATAATGGAAACACTAATAAAAAAAGGAAAAGCCAACACTCAATAACATTAACTATGAGCATGGTCTTAATATGCTCACTGTGTTTTGAAAATAAAATATTCCTATAACTTCAGACACATACATGAAAAAAAAACACATATTTAGTTAAAAATAAAAATAATAAAAAAATTGTCCTTGATAAAAGAATAGCCAAAAGCACTCGGATATGCTGAACTGTTGAACAGTTTATACACACTTTGTGTCCAGAAAAGAAAACACTTGTACAAACACAACAAGAAATATTAAATAAAAAGCTTTGCAGTACCATGTCAGTTGTCTTTAATTAATCATGTGTATATATATGTATGTATATATATATATATATATATATAGATTATGAAATGGATTAATACCAAAACTTATTTTAAGACACATCAGGTTAATAGCACATATTATTTAATTAAAAAACAGAGCAATTATATCTACAAAAATATAATGGAATATATGGATAATATAATTATATATTTATATATATATATATATATATATATAAGAGAGAGAGACAGAGACAGAGATGCGAAACTAAGTCACCATATATATTGATTCCTATATACATTCAATCTATATCGATAAGCCCTATCTCCAACAATAAGCACTCTTCCGCTATAAATATAGCAAAATTTAAAATATGTATGAAATACAAAATTTTTATTCATAAAAACAAAAATCTGAAACCATTCTGCATGGAGAATTATCTTGTTTGAAAATTAGAATATTTCTGCAAGTGACAATAATTTCAAAAGTAAAAAGTTTGAAATTAAATTTAGTTACTGTACATCTTTTTTTAATCATTTCACCCCAAGCATGGCAATAAATCCACTAAGGTGCAAGGAGTTACTGAGAGTTAGAGAGTATGTGAAAAAAAGGAAAAAGCTATTAAGAAAAGAGAACCTTAAAAGAACAAGATTTAAGAAAATGATTGACATTACATTTAAATTTTTGAAAATCTAATTCTATGCTAATAGTTTCTTCTATTACATTTCTCACTTTGGAACTCTCTTCCAGCTTCTTACTTTCCAGTCAACTTTGATCTTCAAAAATTTAAATGCAATATCAATCATCATCTTCTGTCTTCTTAATTCCTGTTCTTTTATTGTTCTCTTTTATTAATAATGTTTTTTTTCTAATTCTCTCACACTAAGTAACCCCTTGTGTCTTAATGGCTTTATTGCCTTGGGGTGAGATGATTAAAAAAACAAAACTTTGCAACAACTCCACAAGATCTCTAATTAGCTTTTGGTTCTATAAGGATCTATTTGGATTTGGTCTGACTATAAAACTGATTTTATACAAATGAATCTGTTGACAACATACGGTTTAACTTCAAAATGAAATTATATCCAAATCTTCACTTACAAAAGCTATTTTCACTAAGACAGGATTTTGCATGATATCACAAATTCCTTTCAATTTGTTCCAGATTCAAACATTTTAAACCTTCTTTGTTATCTTTCAACAGATTTAATTACAGCCGATCAAATTATAGTCTGTCTTTATCATTATATTTTGAAAATTAAGTCTTCAAATTTTATCACAGTTTGTTTTACTCAAATTATTGTGTGCATTTATATTTTAAGTCAAAGCATAACACTCTAACATTAATAACTGATGTGTGAACTGACCAGAAGTATTAAGTGATATTGACTGAACAATTAATTTCTGTATTATTATATTATTAAGCATATAAACAATCACAAATGTTTTCAAAATGCATTTTAATATAAGAAACACCCTAATATTAAAATTAGAAAACAATAAAAATGTAATTTTAAGTGTATGTATTAAGCTTTCTATGCAGTTATGAGCTGTACAAGACGATATGCTGTGGAATGGGTTAATGCTTTTATAGCTTGCCATAACACTGTCATGAATAGGCAACTAGCTCCTTTTAACAGTTGTATTGATTAGTAATAGGCCTTATAGACATGAACACTGCCAATCTTTTGCTGAAATCAGATTTCTTTTAACAATATATCTCAGCTGCATTTCAACCAGAAACATATCTTCCCTTCATAACATTCATACTCAGCCAGACATGCTATAATGAAATCTTTTCTATAAATACTACTTATCAAACTGTCTTTACATCTATTTCTCATATATTTTCTATATACATAAGCATATCTAATAGATTAAAATATCAAAATATTTGTTTAAAGTAGTGATTATTAAGATACAATTACATATACATGCTTGTGAAGTAAACAATAAGCTTATGTCTTATTTCTATTTGATGTGAAAATTTATCTGCAGTACAATCAAATATGAATTTTCTACCGGCATTGCAAGCAAATATGAATTTCCCTATCTGCAGTGCAATCACATATAGATTTACTACTTGAAAAGCAATCAAATAAGGATTTGCTACCTGAAGTGCAATCAAAAATGGATTTACTACCTGAAGTGCAATTAAATAAATTTGCTACCTGAAGTGCAATCAGAAATGGATTTACTTCCTGAAGTGCAATAAAATATAAATTTGCTATCTGAAATGCAAATATGAATTTCCTACATGCAATGCAATCAAATATGATTTTCCTATTTGCTTTGCAGGCTACGAGTTGCTTATCTGCAGTGCAAATATGAATTTCCTATGTGCATTGCCAACAAAAATGTTTTTTATTATCTGTATTGCCAACAAAACAGAATTTCCAATATACAGTGCAATCAAATATGAATTTCCTCTATGCAGTGCAACCAAATATAAAGCTAAATTCAAAGCAAATTACTTGCAAGTGAAATTGGGCACTTGATCATTTTCATATGCTCTCCACTACCTATAACCCCATATCCCAGCAATACTTTCAATCCCAGTCTGCATTATTGTGGGATTTCTTATTAAATTTCTCTTCTTTCTTTCCTTTTATTCTTTCTTCTTTTTAAAATCACTCATGTCTCACTATCTCCTATACATTTTTTTTCTTGCTCAGTTTACAGTCCATTCAATAACAACAACTATTAATATGTTATTGATCTTCTGAAAATAGTTAACTGACCAATAGTTTCATTATATATAACTTATACAAAGACAAGTGTATATTTAATCTTTAAAAACATTGTTTGCTATTTGATATATTGCTAGTCAAATGCTTAAAAAATAATGCCTATTCACTTTGAACCAAACTCAATTCAATGCCAGTTCTACAATCAACTTAATCTAGAGCAAATATTCTTATTTCTTTTTCCATAATATGACATAAGATTATGCAGTTATAAATTATGTATTTGCCAAGTAAATTGTACTTTATCAAGTAAAAACTAAATTTTTTAGAACTTTTGTTTTGATTTTACTTACCAGTGATAACTTAAATCATAACATTTATAAATGTCAATGTTTCCAAGAGATATAGTGGAAATGCAGTTTTATAGTACATCTTGCTTCTCATTATTTAATAACTCATGCAGTAAATTGGATGGGGTCAAATTGCTATCTATTTTCTATGCCCTATACAAACTCTATAAACCAGAAAAATAATATGAGAGGATGCTGAAAAGTTTTTTGTCCAATTTAATTCCCAAGATCTGATAAAATGACCAAGAATCAGAATTTATTTTTTTATCTCTTCTTGGTCAGGTTGAGAACTTCTTATAAGTAATGTATTCATTCTCTTTCAACGATAAGAAATCTCCGAATTACTGATGAGACTCAAAATCAATCTATTTATATAATGGCCTGCTGTTTGTCTAAAGTTAAATGGAACAGAATAAAAACAACATTAATCTCAAATTTTAATCACTTATTTTGTTACTAAGACAAAATGTTATCTGACAGAAACAATAAATTTAAAGCTGTTGAAAATATTATTTTTTGCCAATAGTATATGTGTACAGGAAATATGTTAAAAATATCAAGTAATGAACAGTTATTTCCTCTTTTTATAGTCTTTCTCCTTGTGAAACGTGCTTCAAAAATTTAGAAAAGAACCTTTAGCCTAAGATTATATATGTATTATAGGAATTTTTTAAACTTTTTAGTCAATTTTTTGTTTGGATGACAAATGTAGTAATAAAAAATGCACCACCTTAAACAATTATACTTCATGATAGCTGATTTCAATATGTAACAGAAAGAAAACAGTCTTGGAGTGACTTTTGCATTTCTTCATTCAGTGGCAGTTTTTATTGGGCAATTTAGCAGTACTGGACTTTTATGCTTCTTCATTCACTGAAAATGTTTTTGTAAAAATATACATTTTTTTTTTTCAATTTTCTTGTTTAGTTGCATATGTTTAGATTAAATCAGGATAGATATTGTCTGAATGTTGCAATCAGGTACTTTCAATCAGACTTCTGATTATTTTTGTCCAGAGTCATGTAGACGTATTATTGTCTTTAGATTCAAATATTTCTAAATCTCAGTATTGACTTCATAATTTATGGCGACATCACATTGGCTAAATATATCACCAGTTGTTGAATACTATTGAAATTATTTTGTTGAACTTTTGATTTTATGATTAGTCCTTCTAACAGATACTTTTTAAAATATTTTTATACTTATTAAGCATTTATTACCAAGTAATAAATGTTTATTAATATGGGAATGGACTGCACTTCAGTTGCTGATGTAGTAAGTTAACCTAAAAGAATATATGATTGTTGTATGTCCAAAGTACAAATGTAATGTTTGTGAAGTGGGTAAGAGAGTTTATAAATGATATAGAAGGGAGACTTGAAAGGTGGTGTTGTCAGTAATAAGATTTAATAAAAACTTTTTATTCTGTTTTATGCTTGAACGCAATCTTCAACTGGGATGGGTACCAGCATACATTTTTAATAGCTACATATGCATGAAAGTTGTGAATCAAAGAGATTCAGAAAATATCTACACTAACTGAAGATCTAAATATATGTTTGCTTGTATGCAAATGAGAAAAGTTAACTAAAGTAAAAAGTAGAAAAATTCTCTCTGTTATTTTTTATCAAGCCTGCATCAACAATGTGCACATATATATCAAAATATGACACATACACACATGTATATATATATATATATATATATATATATATATATGCAGAGAGATACTAATACATGCACACATACCCACTGATGAGTGGAGAGAAATGTCTATGAAACACTGGAGTCAGGATGCTGAAGGTAACATCAATCAGCTAAGTGACAGATTTTTACTCATATTAATCATATATATATATATATATATATATATATACACACACACAAACACATCATCATCATCATCATCATCATCATCATCCACCACATCTTCACAGAGGATGGCTACCTTATCATGTTCCAGAACCGCTGCGGACTTGTATGACTTTTTACACAAGTGACAGATGTATAATGTGCTTGTCACAACCTTGATGGATTCATACCACTGTACCTGATTCCTGTGCACCACCATGTGCCTTTTCAGTCTGGAGCTGGTTTTGCATATTTTGTCACACATTCTATGTCTGGGGAATGTCAAAGGTGATTTTTTTCTTGATGTGAATTTACATGATTCACCCAGCCAGCCTTTGAAAGAAGTATGCACTAACAGAAATCACATGTCCACCCCTTGACACCTTCATTGAACCCATGGTTATCACTCATTTGAAGTTGCTGCTTCAGCTGTTTGTGTTCCAGATGATATTCTTTGAAGAACTGACACCCATCTCTTATTTGAGCTCTCCATCCAGTTCTATCTAGGGTCATCTCTTCCCAGTTGTTGAAGTCAATTGCCAGCTTTTTTAGGATGTTTCCTTGGTTTGTGCTGAGGACACATTCTGATACTCAGCACTCCTTAAAACAATTATTTCGGGAGTCTACTATCCTTCATTTGAATTATGTGTCCTGTCCTTCACATTTGAGAAAATGTTATAAGAGTCTCTATGCTTTAGCAGTTGACTATGACTGGGACATCAGTATCAGGAGTTCTGCTTTCATATTTTTCATTCAATATTCAACTCAGGCATTTCTGCCGGAAACGCTCATGTATTTTCATATGTCTGCTGAGTAGTGTCCAATTTTTAGAGGCATATGGAAGAACTGTCAGAACACAAGCTCTATACATGCATGCCTTGGTATGGTTGGTAATGTCACAAGCTGCAGAGGCCTTCTGGATGCATAGATACATTTCAGCACTGAGTGAGCCATCTTTTGTAATTGTGATGCCAAGGTAAATGAACTTCTCAACTACCCCTAATCTTATTCCATAAACAAAGATGTTGGGCTCAATATCCAGTGCCAGGAGTAAATATTGCCTTGATTTTTGTAAGGCTTATTGTTAGACCAAATGCTACACATGAGGTTGAGAAACGGTCCATAATATGCTGCATGCCAGCTTCTGTATGAGCTAAGAAGTCAGCATTGTCTGCGTAGAGTAGCTTTCTAATCAGAGCTTGGAAAGTTTTTGACTTGGCATTGAACCATCTCAGATTGAAAACCCCTTCAGTGGTTCTGAATCACAAATGAATGCCTTTATCACAATCTTGGAAAGCATGCACAAGTAGAACAGCAAAAAAGATAGAGTAAAGAATGGGAGCATGCTTTATGCCATTGTCAATAGGGATTTCCCCTGAGAGATGTCCATTGAAAGTAACCGAGGCTCTCATATTCCTGTGCAGCTGCTTTTGACCATTTCCACAAACCCTGGTGGATGTCCTACTTTTCTGAGTACTATGCAGAGAGCATCCTGGCTAACAGTGTCAAAAGATTTCATCAAATCTACAAACACCTGACAGAAGGGTATGTTCTGCTCAATACTTTTCTCTTGAATCTGTCGAGCAGAGAAGCTCATGTCAGTTGTACCTCTTCCACCCCTAAAACCACTCTGAGATTCTGGGATAGATACAGGACAGACATCTTTTCCAGCATATTAAGTAATATTCTCATGAGGACCTTCCCAACAGCCTCCAACAAAGTGATACCTTGATAGTGATCAGATATTGATTTTTCACCTTTCCTTTTGTATAGGGAGAGCAGCATACCATCAACCCAGCCTTGTGGGACTGGGGTCCCATTCCAACAATCGATAATGAGATTAGTTATCATTTCCATCATGTTCTGATTCCCAACCCTCAGAGTGACTTACATATATGTATATATATATATATATATATATATATATATATATATATATATATATATATATATATATGTGTGTGTGTGTGTGTAAAAAATTCTCAGAATTAATTTGTAGGAAAAGACAATATGTATAAAGGAAAAAAGACAATAGGAAAAATCAATGTAGTTTTAGCAGTGGATGAAATGTGTCAGCTAAAAATATATAGTTTTCCTATTGTCTTTTTACTATATATATATATTTTTATATATATATATATATATATATATATATATATATATATATATATATATCTTACCAAGGCCTCAATGGTTTAATTGTTTTAACTCTTTGTTAACCAGACTAACCAGTTGCTGTGACTTTCTATTATGAGGGTACGACATTGGCAGTTTGTTGTCTGCTGCTTCCGACTGGTTGTTAGAAGATCAAACTCTTTGGTACCACAGAGAGGTTACTCTGATCAACAGAGGCTACTCTGATCAATGACACGTGGCTGAAACATTCTAAAGGTACTTATGTTGCCAGTATACAGACATTAAATTTTTTAATTGCCCAATCCATCACTCAAATCGCTGACTTCCCTACTCATTTCCCCAGTCAAACCAAACAACAGGCTTCTCTACTGGATCTCTTTCTTACCTCCTCTTCTCACTCTTGCCGAGCTTCACAATACCGCTCTCTTGGTAACTTGGACCACTCTGTGGTAGCTATTGATATCTCCTTCCAAGCACCCATTAAACAGGAACCCCCCCTATCCATAAGACCTCTTTCCATTACCAGCATGCTGATTGGGATTCATTCCAGGATTTTCTTCATGACACTCCTTGAACTGGCATCTTTGACCTCCCAATTGAAAATTGCGCCACTGAGATTTCTTCTTGGGTCAAAGCCGACATGGATGCTTTCATTCCCTCTCAGAAATACCAGGTGAAACTGCAAATCTCTCCATGGTTCACACCAGCATGCTTGGCTGTGATAGCACACAGGAACCACTATTTCCGGCTTTACCAGTGGGACAGCTCTTGTCATAACAGGGACCCATTTGCTAATGCCCTTAACAAATATAAGCAAGTCCCTAAAGGAGCTTAGTCCCTGTTTGCTGAGCAAGTGAGGCACCACATAGCCTCTAAAATATTTGGCTCTCATGATTACTGGCATCTCTGTAACAGGGTACTAAATAAGTTCAAGGTCTCTATTCTCCCCCTCTTCAATCAATTTAAGGTGTCATCATCCTCTGCTGACAAAGCTGAATGTTTTGCCTGTAAATTCTCCTCAAACTCTACACTTTACTCATCTAGAGTATCCCTGCCTAATTTCTAATTTAGAACTGATTCCCTGTTGAGTAATATGCATATAAGCACTTCCATGGTTTTTGCTATCATTTCTAACCTAGATCCCCACAAAACATGTGTACCCAATGATATCTCTGTAATAGTAATTAAGATGTGTGCACCCAAACTAGCCCCACTTCTCTCTAAACTGTATAATAAATGCCTCATTGCCTCCTACTTTTCTGCCTGCTGGAAGTCATTGTCTGTCGTTCCAGTTTTCAAGAACTCTGTTGAACCATCTGACCCTTCCAGCTATCAGCATATTAGCCTTCTACCACTTTTTGAAAAACTCCTAGAAGCCCTAATAAATGCTGTGTTGGTACATCATCTCTCATCACAAAGCTGTTTCTCAGACAAGCAATACAGCTTTCATTTCTCCAGGTCAACTGTCGATGTACTAATGACAATTGTGGAAAGAGTCTATCATGCTCTAGATAAAAAGAGTGAAGCCCAGGCTATAATATTGAACAGCTCAAAACCTTTGACAGGGTCAGGCATTCAGGTCTTCTCCACAAGCTGAAAGTTACGGTATTGCTGGGCACATTTTTGAGCTGATCCAATCATTCTTATCAAATTGTGAAATGAAAGTTGTCCTGAATAGACAGTCATCTACATCCTTTCATGACCTTTCCAATGACATCTCAACTTGGCATCTAGGCTGATGAGACAAGCATTTACTCCTGTCTTGACAGTAAGGCTAATCAGTCTGACAAGGTCAAAATGGCAGCTGATGTACAAAACAACATCATGTTAACTGGAGCAAAAGAATGGCTTGTGAATATTAACACCTTCAGAACTAAACTTCTTACTATTAATCATCTGAGAAACCTCTCTCTGTCTTCCATCAACATGGCTGATGCTATCCTCCAGAAAAGTGACTCATTGTGACTAACATTCTCAACTGATATGAGGTGGAAAGACTATATTGAAGCCATTGTTAGATCAGCTACTAAAAAAGTCAGTTCATTGTGTTGTGCTAGACAATTTTTCTCTCCAGAATCTATCTTGCATATCTATAAATCTACCATTCATCCATGCTTAGAATATTACTGCCATATATGATCTGGTGTCCCTGCTATTTATCTGGAGCTCCTTGATAAGATCCAAAGAAAAATCAACAATTGTCCTGATCTGGCAGCTCAGCTTCAGTCACTTTCTCACCACCATTGCTTCTCTGTGCCTTTTTTATAAATACTTTCATGGTAATTGTCCTGATGAGCCCTTTGCTATGATACCTAGACAGTATGAGCTTAAGTGCAATAATAGATTGGTGGCCATATCTCAACAATTTATAGTTGAACTAGCTAAATATAACCATGACTTCTATGCTGACAGTTTCTTTTCTTGCACCTTAAAATGTGTGGAAATCCCTTCTAGCCTTATGCTTTCCAGCCAACTTTACTCTGCAAAAGGTTAAATGCAGTGTCAATTGCTGTCTTCTGTCCTACTGATTACTCTTTTCTCTGTATGCTCATTACTAATGTTTCTGTTCCTAATTTCTCTGCAGCCTGTAACTCCTTGTGTTCTAGTGGTTGTGCTGCATTGCATGAGGTGATAGAAATTATATATATATATATATATATATATATATATATGCACAGAGCTACTTATACATGCACATATACCATATATATATATATATATATATATATATATATGGTGGTGGTGGCTGTCAACTCACAAAGCAAGTCTGACCATCACTTATATGTCCAGTCCATCAGTTAAACTCCTCCCCACACAATACTGCATTCATCAGTTGTGTGAACAACAGTGGCTCATAAAGCCAGCCATCGATCTGCATTTTTTGTCACATATATGGCATGTCAAATCATCTCTGGGTGGTGGAAGTTGACTTTGATCATCATCACTTCCAATGTGCCTTTTCATATACCTTGTCAGGCCTGATCTGGACTTGCACACTCTAGTGCAGATCAGGCATTCAAAGTATGCCATTACAAATCATCATATACAATAAACTGTTAATGTGTTGGTGTGATTTCTGGTGACTGAGCAGACCTGCCCTGGACAGACATATCAGATTGCATTGGGTATATGGCCAGGTTGGCACTTCCTAGCAATTCAGGGATCCTTTCTGAACCCCTCTCTTCAGTTCTGCATGTTTTTGTGATGCCTTATTTAAGATCTTGACACCATCAGCAATACCATCTCTCCAAGAAACCCGGTCTTCAGTTAGAGTCTCCCAGTTATCTAGACCAATATTGCACTTGTATAGTGACTCTTTAAGGCAATCTTCGTAACTAAGTTTCAGCATATGCTGAGGTCTTTTTTCCCATTTCCAATTCTCCATACATTAATTTTTTGGGAATTCTGTCATGCACCATATGGACAACATGGCGCATTTATTGCAATCTTTCCTTCTGTATAAGTGCTTCCACAGAGAGTGAATTGGCCCTCTGTAGAACAGCAGTATCAGGATGTGAGACATTCAGTAGATTTCAAGCACTGACCAAAGACAGTATTGATAAAACATTCCAGAATCTTCAGATATCTGCGATAGACCACCCATGTCTTACATAAATACAGCAGAGATGACATAATGCATGCATTATATTAGTTTTTTTTTGCTTTTTTATGCCCTTCTGACTCCAGATGTGGACCTTGAGTGCTGCAAATGCATTGCAGGCCTTCTTAATCTGTAAAGCTATCTCATCATCAAGGAAGCAGTGACAGTTGAAGGTGCTACCAAATTATACAAATTTGTCTACTACACCAAATCGAATACCATCAACATAAATTGATGGCTCTATATACAGAATTCCTCAGGCAGGGTGATACATCACCAGTATCTAGTCAAGCTTTACATGACCCTGACCCTGATTATTGATCCATGAACTCCTGTGCATGCTGAATTGTGTGTGCGACCAAGTCACAGTCATTGGTATAAAGAAGGTTGTGCACTAAGCTCGTAAAGACTTTTGTCCTTGCTGCAAAATACATATGTTGAAAAGCTTACCAGTTGACTTGTATCTTATCATAATGCCATCATGGCAATCCCGAAATGCATCAAGCAGTACATTTGAAAAGTAGATAGAAAACAATGTAGGAGCCAGAAGTTCTCTCTACTTGACTCCATTTTCAACCTACTGATGAGCTGTGATACAGCAAAACAGGCCTGTATGCGAATGACACTATATATATATATATATATATATATATATATATATATATATATATATATATATATATATACAGTACTACTTATACATATATGCAGACATACAGAACTACTTATACATGCACACAAAATATATATATATATATATATATATATATATATATATATAATGGTGTTGTAATGTAATTTCTTAAACATGTGTTAATAGTTGGTGGCAATGTTATAATTATGTTTTCATAATATTTTTCTTTAAAGGGCTATCATCCACAGCAACTCTTCTCTGTCAACTAATGTTTTGTAAAAGACCAACATTGTATATCAATTTAAATGTCTGTTGGGAGATTGTATCTCAGACAAGGAAATATATATGTTGGTTTCACAGCAACAACATTCTCAAGAAGGCTTACATTACACATGTCGAATTCAAGTTCTATTGTACAACATTTAAAAGAGCATTCCTGTTCACATTTTAGAGAAATATTAATTGACAATACTCCACCATGAAAATAAAAAGCAAAAACTTACAGTTCTTGAAGCTCTCTATATAAAAAAAATGCAACCAACACTAAATAAAATTAATTATGAGTATAGCAACAATGTTTAAAAAGCAAAGTTTTGGGATACTCAAATTGTAAAAAACATTTTTTTAAATTTCAAGTTGAGTATTTTAAAACATTAAAAATAAAAAAATTATAAATTATCTCCCTTACATATTCTTAACAGTTAAGTTTGAAATAGACTATAACAGAGCACATCTGTCTATATTTCTGAGATGAGGTACTATGTACATTATTTACATTATTCGGACTATTGTCCTCATCTTTGTCGCCATATTTATCACAATGTTTCTACCATTGTACGCTCCAGCCTTCTTCAGGTGGTTGGCGTGTTGAACTGAACCCTTTATTTCACTCACTGGGGTAGACTGTTCTAGTTCCACATGCCATGTTTGATGGATGTCAGTTATCAGTTATCTCCTGTTAAGTTCCCTCTGAACTCACACTCTTTGGGTCCTGTCACTGGATCTAACCAACGCCTTTATCCACTGTGCCACGTGTCCTTGAGGACATCTGGGTATGAATTTCTGGGTATTATAAATCTAATGTCATCAGCAACCATTTTTACCAGTGCTCATATTGCAATTTTTGCTGTTATCATTGCATGTCTTTACCAGAGCTCATATTGCAACTTTGTTGTTATCATTGCTTTTTCTCTGGCACTCCTTATTACTGGTTCCCATAGTATATTTATTTCTATGCTTGGTCGGCTCAGGAGATTTTTGTGGCCTAGAATATGTGCTGATTCCTTAAGTTTACGAATTTTCCAATGGTGTTCCTTGTCTATGATTGCAACATGATCCCACAGAGGGTGGTGATCTCCCTTCTCTCTCCATATGTGGTCAGCCATGCCTGATTTTTCAACTTCCCTTGTGTTACAGCTTTCTGGTGTTCTTGAAGCCTTACCTTGAGGGGGCGGCCTGTCTCACCTTTATATTCCTTTCCGCAGCTGCACGGGATAGCGTACACACAGTCTTTAGTCATGTTCTCCTCTATGGTGGGGTCTTACTCAGGAGAGATATCTGCAAAGTGTCGTCAAGCTTTTGAAGGTTGTCCTGACGTTATATGGACCGCAGATCCTTTGTATTTTCTCTGATAACCCTTTTGCATAAGGCAGGCAGACTGTTTTCTGCATGTTGTTGTACTCCTCCTCTTGTACCCGCCTATCCCAGTTTTTGGAGGCTGCTGCCATGTACCCAGGGTAGTTGTTACATTTTAGGGTACTACTTATACTGACCAATTCTTTATCTAACATCTCTGGGTCACCACTTATGACTTTTGCTCAGTGTTGTAAGCAATGGACAATCCCTTTCTTTATGCTGTATGGATGGTGGGAGTTGAAATTCAGGTACTGTCCAGTGAATGTTGGTTTACGGTATACGGATATCTTAAACCCATGCTCTGTTCGAGATATTAGAACATCCAGAAATGGGAGTGTGTTGTTACTCTCTTTCTCCATTGTGAACTGTATCAAAGGTCTTATTGAGTTCACATGATCCAGTAGAACCTGAACATCTTCCTGGTGTGGCCAGAGTATGAAGGTGTCATCTACGTACCTTAACCATATAGTTGGCTTTAGAGATATAGATTCCAATGCCATTTCCTCAAAGTATTCCATGTATATATTCGCCATGTATATATATATATGCTATGCCACAAAAATCTCCTGAGCTGACCAAGCATAGAAATAAATACAATATGGGAACCAGTAATAAGGTGTGCCAGAGAAAAAGCAATGATAACAACAAAGTTGCAATATGAGCTCTGGTAAAGACATGCAATGATAACAGCAAAAATTGCAATATGAGCACTGGTAAAAATGGTTGCTGATGACATTAGATTTATAATACCCAGAAATTCATACCCAGATGTCCTCAAGGACACGTGGCACAGTGGATAAAGGTGTTGGTTAGATCCAGTGACAGGACCCAATGACCGTGAGTTCAATACCCAGTTAAGGAGAAATTTTAGATGGAAATTAACAGGAGATAACTGATATCTGACATCCATCAAACGTGGAACTAGAACAGTCTAGCAAAATAAAGGGTTCGGAGCGTACAATGACCGAAACGTGATAAATATGGCGACAAAGATGAGGACAATAGTCTGAATAATGTAATTAATGAACAGAGCACATTTTTGTCTTAGCAATTCACCCCCGAAGATGGTCTTGGATGGGACTGAAAATACTTGGGAAAATAAAAGAAATGACCAAAACTACAGTGTTTTTCTTAATAACATGTTTAATAACATTAAGAAAATGATCCATGAATTTGAGAGGATTAAAATAAAAATCAACAGACATGATATGTCTAGATTATTCAAACAAACATGCTTGAATGAATATATATATATATATATATATATATATATATATATATATATATATATATATACACACACATACACTTCATTTTAGGATATTACATCAAAAAACATGTCAAAATCGCTACACAATTGCTTTTGATGCATATCAACAATTGCTTTTGATGCATATCAACACATCTCATCAGGCAATTGTAAATTACTGTCAAGTGAACAATTTATAATATATATATAGTAGTATAGAATAGTAGTAGTTTAATATATATAGAATAAAACATGCTATAATATGAATTTATATTTTTACAGATTACAATCATTTTCAACCAGTCTAATTACTATATTTTTCTGGATATAAGATGCACTGGTGTAGAAGATACACCCTTGTTTTGAAGACATATTTTAGAGAAAAAGTTGTAGTTGAAAGATTTTTATTGTAAAAAAATTCAACCTGACACTTTAAAATTAGTCTATATTGTTTTAAATGCAAAAAGAATTAACATGAAAATAAGAAAATAAATACCCTAAGTAAAGAAAAAAAAATAGATTTTCTGTTATTTATTTTGGGTCAAATGCTCATCATTTTTATTACCATTTGGAAAGTAATCAGATATGTTATTGTTGCATTCATTGTGATTAAAGAAAATGTCATCCTTGGGCTCTCCCTGCTATTTCTTAAATGACTTACTCACATTTGAAATTCATACTCTTGTTATAAATAACACATTCAAATAAACTCTGCTTATTTGAATATATTACAAGTAGATTTTGACATCAAATTTTGGGATAAAAAAGTGAATCTTATACACCAAAAACTAGGATAATTTTCAGTACAAAAATAATTACCTAATAATTCTTTTCATGTTAAGGTAACACAAGTAATGTCATAGCAATAGACTTTGATGACTATTTGAAAATATGATTCATTTTCAAACTAAACGTTGTTATCTACATTAGAATATTAATTGTAACTATTTTGTACTCTGCTTAATCATCAAAACTTCCATGACAGAAGTGGTAAAAGCAATATCTCCCAGCGTGTGAGATTATTATTTAATAAATGTTTAAGTTAAAATGAAAACAACACTTATTTTTGCTCTCAACTCAAAGACCATTTCATGAACATATTTATGGATTATTTTATTTTACAGAGATTTCTTGTCAACATTATTCTTAAACCAAAAATTAGAAAATAAGTAATCATTCTTGAAACAAACCTTAAAAAAAGAAATTTCTCCTTAATGTGTATTCTTGTATTTGTAAAGATCAGACTGTCAAAATAGCTGCCTTTATAAAGAGTTCATTTACTCAAGTGAACAATATCAAGTTTGAAACCAATAATCAGTCCATCAAAACTGACATCAAAACCCCAGTAGCCTGCCAGTAAATAGCACCATATGAGAAATGTGATACTTGAATACAAAGTGTATCAATAAAATCAATAAAAAGGAAGAAATTATTTTGGACCTATCTATGAGGTTCTAATTAGCCCTCTACAAACAATAACAAAGATAATTTTTCTTTCAAGATAAATGGGACAAATGTTTTCTTTAAAAGATTTTATTTTTACATAGTATCTGTTTCTTTACATTCTTCATTCATTTTCACAAATGATACTGTTTACATGGTCATTAACAAACAAGAGAAGAGAAACACTGAACAGTCATTCAAAGAGCAAAGGAATGAATCATTCTTGATATATTGCTCCATAAATGCAGATAAAATGCTACCAAATTCAAAGACATCATTCTCAAAAGTCAACTACAAGATCCAAGATCTTGGTGATATTGCATAAATGGATGAACAGACATCCCAAAATCCAAGCAGGATTTTGGTTGCTGGGCTCTTGGATGGATTGGTACCCAAGAGTCCAGGAACAAAAAAAAGGAGAAAGATCTTCATTAAGACAAAATCAATTGATATTTAAGAAGCACCAAATGGAACTGGTAAATTATAATCAGAAACTAAAATGGCACAAGATGATCTGTTTGCCTGATGAAGAACTGAAAAGAATATGAAAAGAGTCAATGTTTTTATTCATTTTTTAATTAGAAACTAAAATAACCTTAAAAATGTCTTTTTATTTCTAACACTGTAAAACACTGCAGTAAATTAGTCTTGAATCTTTACCAGTTTGTTCAATTATACTAATGAAAACTTAGTAAATATTTACCTGAAATTAAAACAACTGGAAGTAGAATTTCACCATTGTTCAAATTCATTTCCCAAATTGAAAAGTTATTTTAAATTCAATCTATCTACAGGAAACTTTTCAATCAGTGAATTGTTTGCATTTGTTTCATACAATTTGTAAGCATAGCTGCAGCTGACTTATCAGTAATCTGTAACCTTTGAAACTGCATATTATTTCAACTTCCACCAGTCTTGTCACTGTATTTCACTATTTGCCTATTGCAATGACATAGATTAGAAGTAATACCAAAAGTTTTCATAAACCTATACATACTAATTTAAGGCATATAAATGCTTATGCAGGTCATGTAATATAGAATGTGTTCTTTCTTAAATACTAGAATTATATCTCCATAATATCTTTGTTGAGAAATAGCTGAACAGATCATCCTTAAATCCTTTATCGTTTGTTGTGATGAAATCTTTACAATAATTTTGGAAACACACTGTAAGAATTGAACTATCAATTTCAAATTATTGGAATAAAAATAAAAAAATCATTTTTTTATTCAATTGTCTCTGTTGTTACATGTAATTTCTAATGTTTATTTTTGAATAATGTATTCAATATAATTCCACAAATATATGCTGTCAAAATGTTTTTATTACTACTAAATATTAATAGGAATATATTGTTCTGTATGAAAAGTTAAAAAGTTCCCAGCCCGACTCATGTCACAAAACCTGAGCATTTTAGTAAATTGCTGATACCCACTGAAGCATGGATGGACAGGTCCACCTGTGAAACTCTGGAGTCAGAATCCTGAAGGTAACATCAATCAGCTAAGTGACAAACTTTTATTCATATTAATCCTATTAATGCTCTATCTTTGATATTGAGCACTTTATTACAAAAACTACTTGCCTTAAAAGTCCTTTCTTTCAATATCCCATTAACTGTCAGCATTTTTGGCTTCATGCGACACCATTTATATATATATATATATATATATATATATATATATATATATATATATATATATAGATATATATATATATATATATATATATATATATATATATATATATATATATATATATATATATATCCCAATTCTAACTGCATGCATACAAAAACAATTTATGAATAATTCAACATCAATTCATCATATATACCAGCATCTCATCATATATACACTATGTGCTCTTTTCATATGATTTTGGTAAATACAAAAAGAATTTCTGACAATTAAAAAAGTACCAGAAACCAAGTCATTTTACATTTTCAGCTAACAATATGCTACTCACAACATTTCAATCTCCTTTTCATAAATATTCTATATTTGTTAAGACTTTTCATTAAGAGCTTTCATTTGTGTACTCAAATAGACTTTGAAACTATTTCAAATATCAGATTTCTTGCAAGAAATAAAGACAGAAATCAGCCAAAAGCCCATGTTAGAAAATGCCATATACTGAATTAGAAATGTAAATGTATTTTTATGAAAGTTATATTTTAAAGAGTACAAATGAATAACTTACAAGAGTAATGTTATTTATGATCAGAGTTAAATTAAAACTTATAATATATGTCTTGATATAATAGACATTGATCATTTTAGAAGAAAAACTAAAGTTTAATGAACTTCATATCATTTTAAATTGAGTGTGTAGTGTTTTAACAGAGGATGTTTTTAATAAAAATTTTATCATCTATCTGAAAATTGTTGACTAATGATAGTTAAATATATAAACCAATCTATTCATAAAAGCTGAAACCTTCAGTGGAGCTGATGTGATAGAGTATAAAATAGAATAAAAAAGGTGCATAGAGATGATAGAATTTCAAAACATAAGGTGAAAAGATTTCTTTTAATTTTACTCATAAACTTTATAAGAAAATAAGAAAAGATATTTTTTACTAAAGTCTAAATATAAACACACTTCAGAGTGCAATTTGTATTAAATTACTATAAATTCTGCTTCAGTTAAATTTTAATTCAGGTCCCAAATATTTCAGATTATACCAACCTTCTGTAGAACAGAAAGAAAAATAACAATAATTTTTAATTGTTGAATAAAGGGGTATTTCCCATTAAACTGAATTATCTCTGAGCTTTGAAAACTAAATGTTTCAGGATATACTTGACATTACTTGGAAACTTTTTGCAATGTTCTCTTCAATAAATTGCAAGATATTAAACAAATACAATCTAGGAGTCCTATTCCAATTCCCTTACCACTATGCATGAATCCACTGCCAATACCAGCTGGATTCATTCAACAATATCTTATTTATTGTGTTTCTGCTGGTAATCCCACCATCACTCCTTTTGAAATGATATTATGCTTCCCCCCCCCCCTACTCTTATCTTCTCAGGCACAACTTGATAAACTGGAGCCTAACAAGCCAAGCATTGATCTAGAGCCAGATCAATATCAACACCTCCCACATTGAAATCTAACACTCATACAACTGAGGATGCTTCTGTTGCCATTACCAATGTGCTTCTTGCTGCTGCCTTCCACTGCTGTTGTGACTTAGTGATGAATAGCACCAAAACAATACAGTAGTCTCCAAAAATCTGCTCTGTCAGACATAAAGAAAAAGGTAACTTCAGAAACCATGCTTATAGGTAATCAATATTTGTGGTTGATATTGCTAACATTTCAAAGTTTATTTACACCATCATCAGAACATTATAAATAAAAAAACGACTTCTTATTCTGTTTATATGAGTACATCCATACAATATGATAATATAGTGAATAGAGTTAGGAAGCATTGATAAAATAAAATGTAAGGAGATAAATATTGAATGAAAAAGAGAATGAAACCAGCTCATAAGCTAATTTTATATAAGATTCAAGTTTAAAATTTATTAATTCTTCAAAATAGTTTTTTTCATTTGTGTTCTTTCCTACTCATTATTTTTCTGTGTTCAAGAAACAAAAAAAATCTTTTTATACAGCCTTTATCAGTCCCACAGCCTGGTATAGTTGTAGGGTTGCTGCACAACTGGACACCTGACCAGTTCCTTTTCCATATCTGGGTTGAAAGTCAGAGAGATATTCATTCATTTGTAGCATGTCCTGGGCAAGTAGACCTGGTGAAGCCCATCCCTCTCCAGGTAAAATCAATCTCTCTCACTTTAGTCATGTACAAATGGTTATTGATTCTATAGGGAGAGCACTCCACCCTGGCCATTGACTTCAGACTAAGAGGCTCTCAGCCCAGCAATGTCATGTTATGTCATCACACTGGCTGTATAAATAGCTATGGAGCCCAGTCTAACCCATTGTACTAGATGGCTGTCTAGATACCCTGCATATCAAAAAACCTGTTGAGGAACCTGTTATATATATATATATATATATATATATATATATATATATATGCATTATAAGGAATTTATATAGTATATTTTAATACTGAATCACTATATATAAATCAATAGACAAGAAAATCAAATATACAAGTCTGGATATATATATATATATATATATATATATATATGACTGCCACCATAAAAAAAACAAAATGTATATTTATTACCACTCATGATGATAATAAGTAAAAGATAAAACTGAAAAAGTGATAATTCTATATTTATTAACCTCAAGGTTTGAAACTGGTTAGCTAGCTCGTTTTTCAGTTTTATCTTTTTTATTATCATCATGAATGGTAATAAATATATATTTTATCTTTTATGGCGGTCATATATATATATATATATATATATATATATATATATATATATATATATATAAATTTTGTACCACCAATCAAATCTTTAAACAAAATATATATATATATATATATATATATTAGGACCTTGAATAAGTTCTCACTGATTTTTTCATGAAAAGTAATGTTTTCTTTACAAAAATTAGTAAGAAACATATCACTGAAAGTATTGCTAGCCACTACTTTTCCCCGTCTGGCAGCATTTGAATTCCATGTAGGAAAAACAACATGTCTTTTGAGACTAACCATGAGTCAGCCCATTTTTTTGGCATCTTCATAAGAATGAAAGTGCTGCTCAGCTAGGCCATGTGCCATCAATCAGAATAAATGATAATTGGATAGGGCAGTGTCTGGTGAATACAGCAGGTGATGGTAGGACTTCCCATTTAAGTGTTTCGAAGTAGGTTTTCACCTGTTTTGCAACATGTGGCCTAGTGTTGTCATGTTGCAAAATCACTTTGTTGTGTCTCTGCTCAAATAGCAGCCATTTTTTCTTCAATACTTGACTCAAATACATCAATTGTAGTCAATAGCAATCTCTCATGATGGTTTTGATCAGTTTAAGTAGCTCATAATAAACTACACTCAGCTGATCCCACCAAATGTTAGAAAAGTTAAGATATGTAAATATTAAATCCACCCTTAACCCCAAATATAATTAAATGTATCCCCAATGGAATAGAGTCTAGGCTATCCCAAAAACTCTTCTAGTAAGACAATTTTTGAGGAAAAAAGAAGGAATATGAGATAAATTTAAAAGCAAATCTAGAATTTAAATGTCAATACATTAAACACTATACAAAACCCATTTCAAAGAAAAGAAAAATATTATTTGGTTTAACTCCACTTTTAACTTAGAGGTGAAATGTAGTATAGGTAAATTATTTTTCAAGTTGCTTTCTACACACTGCCTAAAAAATTCAGAACTACATAAGATATTCAATAAAAATACAGTCAAATTAAGCTACAGCTGCACAAGTAATTTAGATACAATAATAAAAAGACAAAATAACAGAAACCTCAAAAACAACATGCAGTAAAATAATACTAGTAATTCATGCAACTGTAGAAATAAAATAAAAACAGAATGTATTATTTATAAAGCAGAAGTAACAAATATAAATGGTCAAATGAAAACATATATAGGCTGCACAAAAGGCCCTTTCATGTGCAGATGGTACAATCACACATCAACTTTTAAGATAGCAAACCATAGATACTCCACCAAACTTGCTAGCCATACGTAGAATTTAAAAGACAAAATTAACAGGGACCCAGTCAAAAGTGGACAAGTTTAAAAAAGATAAAAACATATAACAATTATACCCACATTTGCAAACTATGCCAATATGAGAAATTAGCAATTATGACATTCCCGGACACCAAAAATCTTTTAAACCAAAAATCAGAAATTTTAAGCCCTTGCCCTCATATAAAGCAATTTTTATTAAAGTGAATATGAAGCTGGTTAAAAAAATCTAAAATAAAAAACTCTACCCTTTAGACATGCTATCCTCATCCTTCATAACAATTAAGTTACATATTTGATTTCCCTTTTTACTTTTTACATTTACAATACACTTACATTCCTGTCTCTTTCCATTCTTTCCTTCACCTCCTTTTCCACTTCCCTTCCCATTACACCCTTACTTCCTGTCTTTCAATCATCATATGCCTGTTATTTTTTTGAAAGATAATTATGTAGCATTTTGTGTAGTTTTTTTTTTTTTTAAATAAAGCATTAAAGTGGTCATTTTAAAAGTATTGCCAGAAGAGATTGCGAGGTCAAAACTGTGGTCGCATATTTTAATTGACCTCCTGATTCTGAAACTATGTGTGTGTGTGTGTGTGTGTGTGTGTGTGTGTGTGTGTGTGTGTGTGATTATTATACATACATATACACACACATGTACAAATAGATAGATATTAATTGATCATTTAGATTCTAATGAATTATCTTGAAGAATATTAAAACTGGTTCGATCAATAACAGGCAACAGATGGCTGAGAAGTTCCATGTTTCACCTCCAAGTTGGTCAAGCTTATTCACCCAAGTGACCAACATTTGATTTTAAACAGCTTTTCTTCTAACAGACTTGTACTTATAAATTCTTTGTTTTTTATGAGATAAATAGTGCATGATATATGAAGTAAAACATTTAACTGCAGAGAAGGTTACATTTCTCAAGATAATTTTTCATGAGAGAAAAAAATAGGTAAATTACACGTCTTTGGGGAAAAGAAAAAGAAACATAATAAAGATCCAAGTAACAATAACATAAGAGAGTGGTGGGAAGTAGTTGACAAATCTGATCCTGCCTTCAACAGTTGAAGCATTAATTAACACTTTGTCCAATATAAAAGCAAGAATTGTTAAAAGAAAAAATATAGTAAATAACATCAACTGAAAATGGTAAAATTTCAGGAATAAAAATATGACTGCAAGTTAGCTTATTTACAAACAGCACTTCTGACATACTCTCTAAAGTTAAACAAAACTAGCTTAATCAATAATCATCTGAGCAACTATTTGGAACTACTGAAATTTGTTAAAAAAAAGAAATTCTAAGAAGGGGTGCTGAAATGAATAATCTGGAGCCATGAAACAGACATGTTATTCATCCCTATTGTTCAGTACACATGGCACATCATTTTTAACTTAATCAATAATCATCTGAGCAACTATTTGGAACTACTGAAATTTGTTAAAAAAAAGAAATTCTAAGAAGGGGTGCTGAAATGAATAATCTGGAGCCATGAAACAGACATGTTATTCATCCCTATTGTTCAGTACACATGGCACATCATTTTAACTTAATCAATAATCATCTGAGCAACTATTTGGAACTACTGAAATTTGTTAAAAAAAAAGAAATTCTAAGAAGGGGTGCTGAAATGAATAATCTGGAGCCATGAAACAGACATGTTATTCATCCCTATTGTTCAGTACACATGTCACATCATTTTTAACTTAATCGATAATCATCTGAGCAACTATTTGGAACTACTGAAATTTGTTAAAAAAAAGAAATTCTAAGAAGGGGTGCTGAAATGAATAATCTGGAGCCATGAAACAGACATGTTATTCATCCCTATTGTTCAGTACACATGGCACATCATTTTTCAAGTTTCTTTAAACTCCCCTACCCCAAAGATTTTTTTTCAGGTCTTGACTTCATCAATCTGCTAAATATGATATTGATAATAATTCAGTACAATATTGCTCCAACATTAAAAAAAGGCTCTTTACATGGGTATTAACAGAAATTAAGCAACAATCAGCTAGATCAGGATTTGTATGGGTAGTTGGCTACCCATGAATATCAAATACTTTAAATAAAATTAATATTATGTTCAGCATGACAGCTTAATCACAGATGCAATATCAACAGTCTAGGCTCCCCCTCTAATATCACACTATCAGGAAAAAGTATGCCATTTCAAGATATCAACATAAACATACCATATCCTAATTATTTCATATATAATGCAAAAAGGAAAGTTAATCATATTTACAGAATTAGAAAAGTCAATATATAAATAATATTGATAAATCTAGTAAACTAATATGACCTACCAACTCAATAACAATTGCAATTGAAAATAATTTATCTAAACTTAAAATAAAATTTGTAACAACTACTTCTAAAACAGTATGAAATTTAATACACAACAAAATAATAACAATCTAAAACCTGAAGCAGGAATTTACAGAATAAACTCCAAAAATGTCTCATAAAATCTAGGCATTTAAATAAAAGAATATGTGAAAACAAAAGGAATATTTTACAAAAAAATACATTCAGTGCATTAGTCATTTATCATAAGTCTGTCCATAGTTTCTATTTAAAAAATGCAGTTTTAAATAAAAGTTAAGACAAAAATGTATAGAAGGTGCACTAATTTCAGAGTCTTCTATGGCAAATTTATTTCTAGGTTTATGAAACATAGCATATTTATGAACAAAACTACTGCTATTACAATATGGGATATTTAAAACAATAGAAATAAAAACAAAAGTGATAGAAAACTGAATGAAGTTGGTTAGGTTATGCATCTAGATACAGTCGCCATTTTATATTTTTAATTTCGCACATGCACATTGTTTGTTTTTCATTTTGTCTACTGCAAGGTATAGTAGGGTCAGTTGGGCACCGTCTGAGAAAAAGAGCACCATGATGCAATTCACTCCATCAGAACTTTGGAAATAGCATGTTGTGCTGCTTGACATTTGTGCCAGAAGCTCCAATATGAAGATTTCACAGTATTTGGGTATCAATCGGGGAACAGTGCAGAAGATTCAGAAAGAATTGAATGAGTCTAATGGTGATTACGAAGGTACAGCAGGTCAGAAAACTCACTCTGATTGTTCTGATAATAAAAGAACTGAATTTGTTGGTGATGGCCTCAGATTCAACACAGAGGCCTACATCAAGTGACTTGAGGTGGTAGCGCTGCCCTGGGTTAAGAGGGTGGCTGATAGAAGTCCCTATGTCTGGTAACAGAACTCTGCACCATGCCCCACAAGCCGGAGAATCTAATTGTTGTTGTCAGACAATTTCTGCGACCACATTACCCCTTACATTTTGCAACCAGACTGCAACACCCTTGATTATTATGTGTGTGTGGGGGGGGGGCACAGTTGAATGAGAGACCAACAAAACTCCTTGTAATACCAAAGATAAACTGAAGGCAAGGATTATGGCAGCATTCACCAACTTTAACAAGAAGACCATCCAGAAGTGTTTCAGGAGATTCTGAAGCCATCTGGAGGCCATGGTTGAAGCCAATGGAGATTTTATTGAATAAATTTACTCTTTAATATGTTAAGATATATTTATGTAGGTACCTCCATGAGAATACTAAAAAATCAGCATACTGTGATGAAAACATGCTCCAAATGTAATGAAAACATAGTTTTATCATCAAGATCTTTATGTTATTATTAAGAATAAGAGTATTTTTTGAATGTTTAATTAAAATTTTTGAACATTTGAAACTGATTAAAAAACTTTTTTTTCTTTCACCAGTGGTTGTACTGACTTTTAGCATAGCAAATTTTAGCCTCTGTTTTGTGGTAACAGACACATTAATTTGGAAATTCTTGCAAAAATCAAATAATTGTTGAGTTTTAATGAAATTTTAAGAACTTATTCACAAATGAATGAAATTATTTTGGAACTATTTTTAGAAAATCTTACTTAATTTTATGAAAATTTGAGGATTTCAACATTATAATTTTTAGTCACTATATTAGTTAAAAGCAGAATCTTGAAGAATTTTAACCACTGATTTTTTTTTTTAAATCAGAAACTGTCTTACTGAAAATCTGTTTCTAATTGAAAAAAGACATTATTTAATTAGGGAAGCTTTTAATTGCTTATATGAATAATATATATTAAAGGCAATATTGTCTGAAGAAAAAAAAAATTTTTTGATGAAAAAAGAATTTTTACAAGATTTGTTTTCATTTTTTACAATTTTAAATTTAATAATTTATAAAGTTTTTAATCTTTTAAAATTCATTTTCAATGTAATAGCTCTTAGGAAATATTGTTATTAAGTAAAACTATATTTACTAATCATATATTGTGAAGTTTATTACAATTTAATGACACTGAATTTTTTAAAAGAATTTTGATTTGTTTTTGTATATGTGATATACATGCAGAATTTTAAACTATGGAGGTCCAAACCTATAATGTTATCATTAAAAGGTTACATGTTTTAATGGTTTTCCCCCCTTACAGGAAAAAAAAACTCATATGAAATTTATCGTCTTCTCCAGCATACTCCAGCATGAACACATTCAGTGGTCAATTGGCTATCAATAAATCGATTAACATGTCAGAAAAACAAGACCCCAAGGTTAAGAAATGCTTGTATACAACATTTTATGCTATAAGTAAGTAATATTTATCTCAAATCAGATAAATTTAACTTTAAATTTGCTAATTTTCCTCAAATAATGTTTCAGAAATATATATTTTATTTTTGCAAGATTTTTAAAACTGAGAATTAACTTTTGTTTACAAATGTGTCAGAATGGCCGATTTTACTGAAAAAAATTTCAATAAAAGCTAAAATGAAAGCTTCAAGAAAGCTTTTTCATTTTTAAAAATTCATTATAAACCCTATGTATACTGAATTAGTGGAAGTATCTATTCTTGTGTAATTTTGGTAGATATATTTGTTAAAATTAGATGACAGTGTGTCTTAAGTGCAAATGTTTGGTGGTTTATCCAGATTAGTGCCCACATTTCTAAAAAAAAATTGTTCTCAACAGCATTTCATTTGATTTGTTTTCCAAAATCCTTCAAGTGATTTTTTCATAAATACTGAAAAATAGAAAGAGGCATAAGACAAGGATGTGTCTTCTCATTGAACTTTTTCAACCTTTACAGTGAGGCAATTCATAGAGAATTAGAAGTCCTAACATGAATCATTATTTGTCGCCATAGTCTTAACAACATAAGATATCCTGGTGACACAGTGTTGATAGCAGACATTGAAAGAAAACTACAAGAACTCCTATAGCATGTAGTAAAAGAAAGGACTAAAAATCAGTAGTAAGAAAATACAAAAAAGGAAGAGTCCAAGACGAGAACAAAATATCCTCAAAGTTGAAGAAACTTGAGGTAACAGAAATGTGGTTCTACAGAAAGATGCTTAAAATACTATGGATTGAAAATGGGCAACAACAAAACTTTAATGAAAATGGAGACAAAAAGGACACTTTTATTAGAATCTGAAACAGAATTGAAATTTCTAGTGCACATAATGAGGAATTTAATAATTTGACATTCACAAGATATTGAAGTCAAGATGGACAGAATGAAGCAGCAAATAACGTACCTAATGCGCTTATGCAAAGGTTGACAGAACAGGTACTAGGAGGGGTAGTAAAAAGCCTTACTAAGAGCTACAAAAGACAGGAAGTTGCAGAAAGTTATGATTGCTCACCTCCTGAAGAGACATGGCACATAAAAGGAAAAGAATTCCTTCTCTTAAGAACAACATTTCAATTACCATAAATGAATCTTCCACATTTTCTTGGTCTTGAACACTGACTATGATGCCAAGTTTCAGTTTGGTACCAATGTTAAAATTATTAAGTCTAAGCTAAAATGAAAGCTTTTTTTTTTAAAAAAAAAAGTAAAAAAAGGTAAATGACCAACTGAAAATTCACAAAGAAAGCTGGGCAACTAAAAAAGTGAACAAGCAAAAATTAAAATTCTCATTCATCATAATATTCAAAGCATAAATAAATTCAAGTGTCATTATGAAAAAAAAATTGAACAAGAATGAAATTAAAGCTAATTAAAGAGCATTGGACTGAAGAGTCACAAGGCTTGTTATGCAATCCCTAAATATAGATAAGTGAAGCTCATTAGCTAAAGTCACTAAAGAAACAAAAAATGTTAAATCTTTGTAAACTCTGCCATACTAAATCATATTGATATCAATGAATAGAAATAAATTACAATAACTGAAGTAAACAAACAAAAAAATCTCACAACAACTCATTCTACCTGTTTTTTTTTTTCCTTTTTATTTATTTTAGTTACTTTCAATCCAATCATGCTTTTCATATTTAGAAATAAAATTCTATCTGTGGTATTGGAGAAATAAACATGAAGGCTACATTAAAAAATAACTCCATTCTTTTCCTTCCAAATGAAAGGTTTATGAGTTGAACAGGAAATAAATGTCTTCTAAAATTTGTAACATAAGTAACCGATCCCTTTATTAAGAGGAAAATAGTTTCTGTTCCCTATTTGAATGACTATTAATTTGAATCTCTCTCTACAAACAATGAATATAATCCTCTTCAAACAAACATTGTAGCTTCAGGTTTCTTAACTGAAGAGTTCCTAAAATAAACATGCTATAGAATTGATGCATTTTGATCGAAAAATCTGTTTTTACTTTAAAACTTACATTCTGTACACATTAGAATTTGAAGTATTTAAAATTTGTTCAAGCATTTCTATTCTAAAGACAGAACAGTGTGACAGATTTCCCTTAATGTGACACTGTCAAATCTCTTTTTATTGATTAAACCAAGTATGTCTTTGCCAGAATGAATGTGATCCTCTGTGTGTGTGTGTGCGCGTGTGAGCACACTCATATATGCTCTCACACACGTGAAAAGATTAAACATAAGCAAAAAGTCTCTTATTAGTATTAAACTTAAAAATAGGAAGACTAGATCGTGTCAAATTAAAAAAGAAATGCATTTACCAAGAGTTGTCCTCTTTCTTGCCTTTTATCTTTAGATAAGGAAGTCAAAGACTTACAGTAGAAGCTGGGACAGAAAGAATATCTGCAAGTTGAAGAGATCTTAAAAGAGCAGAAGTATGTACAGGTATATAGCGGATAGATGGAAGAAAAAGTGACTGTACGTTGGGGATGTCAAGGAGATAATGGATGAATAGGATGTGTACAATAAAAATGTCTTACAATATAAAAAAGATGCAGTGCAAGGTTAATTCAAACAGCTGTCAGTAGTAGCAACAGCAGCACCTTTTTCAATTCTTATCCTCTGCAATTAAGAATAGCAGATGTTGCAATTCAAAGCTCAATCTTCATTACATGCAGATTAAAAAGACATTTTTTAAAAATAATTTCTAATTTTTCAGATATTTACTGTCATTATTTTTGTAATTAAAATTACAAAGAAAGGATTATCTTTGTTGGTATTTTACAGATGTCATTTGAGGAATTTGAGTCTAGTTGAAAGAATTATGAAAGAAAGAATATTCAGAAAGTTTTATTTGCTGTCACCATTTACCAAGCAATTATCTTTATCATGCTATAACTTTTTACATCTCCATATAATCAGAAATTTCATAATTTTCAACTATGTCAGGACAAATAATAGTTGATTATCAAGTTGAAGCTAATGAAACTGTGACATTCTTATAAAGCAGTGTAATTGACAAATAGATGAATTCATGCTCTACAACTTCATTGATATATAAACATTCAGGTCATACAACCTCATTGATATATAAGCATTCTTTACAGCAAGAGGTGCAGGTGGTGTGATGGTTAACAACTTAGAACAAAAAATCAGAGAACAAAGTTCAAATTCCAATCATGTTGATTAAATTCACTTCTGCACAAATAACCTTGGGAAAGGTATGAATCCATTTCTTCTCCCCATGCTATGAGTTAAATAGTAAGACAGATTAGGTTCTCTAACCATGGTTGGCAACCAGTCTAGGAGAAAGAAAACTGAATTCAAAATCATATGTAACTCTGGCAAAGTACAGACTATGCAGCTACTTAAATGATTGTGCTGTTCACAAAGCTATTATGATCCCAACTGAATTTGATCTGGATAAATAGAATGATAATTGTTCATTGCAGATCAATACGTACAAATATATTCTACAGAAATAATTTGTGATAAGTTTAAAGTGAAGGATGTGTAATGAAAATAAAAGAGAAAAAATTGAAAATGGTTTATCAATTCTTTAAGTGAAATTTTGTCAACATAACTCCATGAAAATAAAGTTTGTATACTGTATAAATTATTTTATTTATTCAAATTTAAAAATAACTCTCTCTCTCACTTTCTTTTTCTCTCCCTCCTTCTCTTTTCCCTCTGTATCTCTCCTTGAGGCTTAGAGAATATTATATGTACTGAAAAACATCATAGTGGGTTGATGATGTTAAAATATTATAAGTTTCAGTCTCCCAGCAACTGAAATACACATATATTTAAGAACTGACCAGACTTAATCTTGTTCAACTGCGATGAATTAGTAGTTTTTAATTTATGGCTATGTAGTGTAAAATGGTGGGAAAATGTTTTAAATAAACTCTGTTTAATTTACTGAATATTTATACAGGTTTAAATTTGCTAAACATGTAGTTTCTGCTGTCAATTGGAATTAATTCAAAAACCATACATACATTAAAGATGGTCTCTTCAAACAAGCTGCTATAATTTGTTTCAGACTAAAATGTTGTCTTACCTGCAAAATAATAAAAAAGAAAGAATTGAAAGTGTTAAATGACAAACAAGAAAAAGAAGAATATATTTTCTAAAGACAAAAATCAATAACAATATCCAAAGTGAATAGCTGAATCAAAATTAATTTTTCTTTAATGTTTATACAATTTCTTCATTTTTTTCTCATTTCCATAAATTTTCTTTGTCTTCATTATTTTTTAAAAAGCATAATACAACATTTCATCATCTGTCTTATATATATTATACAATCTTCATTTCTCTTCCACTCTTTCCCTTTCTTTAATTTCAGTGTTTTGCACACTTTCACATTCTCTCTGGTTAATGTGTTAAGTGCTCTTCAGTATCTGTTGAGAGAATAAAATATAATTTCAAGGAAAAATACTCTCACCTCAATGTATGATATTTCAATTATGCTTAGATTTATTTAATAACACTTCAGAATTATTAGAAATTGACTCAAAGCATAAATATATATATATAGATATAAATGTTTTCCAGGGACAATTTTCAATATTTGTGTTCACGCCTACATGTGTGATTGATCACACAAAGATGTTCAGAAAAATGTACCCAGATTTCTTTTTTAGATTAAGACAAAAAATACAAAAATCTAAATGTGAAAAAAAAACAAAAACATCTGATCTTTATTGAAATAATTCATCATAAAATACAACAGCATAGAAATTAAATTTCATAAAAGTTATCATTCATCCAACTAAAATAAAAGATTATGTAAATAAATGTAACTTTACGTAGATTATGTAAATACTGTGCCACTGTAAATTTAAAAAAAAGATAATTATAAATAATATAGAATCATATATTTTATAAATTTATCTTAAAACATTATACATGTCATTATTCTTAACTACCTATCTAATTCACTTGAGCACACACAAACACACACAAGGATTGCTCTGAAAGTAATGACTTCTACTTAAAAAAATTTGCCCCACATTGTCAGAAATGGATACTGGTGATGCAGTAGTAGAGTTTGACAATTGTTGTCAGTAACCTATAATTTTCTTTTTTTCTTGTTACAAATAGCAATTGAGCTGGCGAAATGGTATCTGAAATTGCATACAAAGCAGAGGTGTTTTACTGAATTCCTCCATGCAAAAAAAATTGCACCCATTGACATCCATAAACACTTGCACGTGCTTGCAGAGATATGAGTGCAGTTAGGTAGTGGGTAATGTGTTCCAGAAACAGTGACCATAAAATGTATCACAAGCTACTTCTGGGTGGCCCTGAACAGCTGCTAAATCACAAAATAAAGAGCACCTTGTAAATACATAGTGGTGGAGACAAGAAAAAGTTTTTTTGCATTTAAAAACTTTATTCAATGCATTTGTTCCTTGTATCTGTTGTAGTTTCCATGGAAATAAACAGGGGACATTACTATCACAGTGTCCTTTATAAGTGTATATATATATATATATATATATATATATATATATATGTATATGTATATGTATGTATGAGTATGTACTGAAAAGTTCTCAGCTAGATCAAAAAATCCTTTCTCCAAAAGTTCTGATGTTTGGTCATTTTATGAGATTTCAGATTATTAGAACTGTATGTGTGTGTCTGTGTGTTTATGTTATACGTGTGCACAATCCAATAATACTTTATGTCTTCTATGTAAAAAAAAAACCCAAAAAACCTGCATACAGGCAAATAAGAAATCACTATATATTCGCATTTCCTGTTTATTGCATATAAGTGTGGACCAGTAAGTATATAGGATGATAGATATTAGCTGAATTTTGATCCCAAATTTTCACCATATAATATTCACAATGATCCAAAAAAGAAACTTGTGTTGAAAAATAAATATTTGTTGTATAAATTAATGCATTTTAATCACTGAGCTACAGCCTTACAGACACTACAGCATTTTATGTTTCCTTAAGAACAATGGCTGATGATAGATTCAGTATCAAGCTCATACAATTCTCAATAATTTATTTTCTTAAAATAGATCAACAGATATGAACAAAGTGAGATAGGTTAGGCTGTTGATTTTATAACTTGTCAAGCATTGAAGGATTATTTAAGCTGATAGATAGATAGATGTACATAGATAAATAGATAGACAAATAGGTAGACAGATAGATATGAAAAGAATGAGGTAGAAGTACTTAAAGCTCACACAAATGAGAAATACATAACTATCTCTGACATGAAGCAGACCACCACTCCGAGAACACACACATGCATCCATACATGGGAATAAATCTATAGTTATGTATAGATGTATATTTTTATATATGGACACATGGTCAAGTGGTTAGAATGTTCACTTACCAAACATAAGACCTGGGTTTGAATCTCACCATGGTCAATTTGTCAAGAAGTCACCTTCTTGAAAAGTTGACCATTGGCCTAAGGAGGTTATTCCAGCATGCAGCACCTTTGGAAAGTGCCTGAAAACTAAGTCACCAGTTAAACTAACCCTTGTGAGTGAAATTGAGTAGATAAAACTGTTTGGGAGCTATTGATGGTTGTGCTAGCAAGGTCACAAGTCATCATGACTGAGAGTTTGAATGTACTTGCTGCTGATTCTGCTAGATAATGCACTCTCTCCTAGAAACTATAAATAAGGTCCACTCAGCATAGTTGCAGTATAAGCCACAGGTATGCTCTGTAGGTGCTGAACAAACACAAAATGTATCTGAGCAGGCATCTGCAACAAGGATTGGTTAGTCCCCTGAGATATGAGCAAGTAGCCATTATCATAAATATAATTTTATACAGTTATATTTTCTTTAAATTTTAAAAATTAATACTTCTATAACTGACTGGGCAGTAAAAAAAAGAATACATAACAAATATTCTAGTCTTATCTGAAAATGACCATATTCTTGATTCTTCCTATGGTGAAAAATAGCAATGAAGAGTTTCAGATCCAAAATAATAAAAAAAAACTCAGGGTCATAATTCCAAGTGTCATAAATGAGTCATGCAAGTCCAAAGTAAAAAAAAATGCTGGGGGTGTAAATCAAAAGGATTAAAAAATTGTATCCAAAATTTGAAATGAATAACAACCATCTTCGCTCATGAAGAACAAAAACTCCCAGTCATCCAAAGTAGTGTTCTTTTATTGGGATAAGAAAGGTTGTGGTTGGTCAAGACTGGTAGGAAAGTGCAAGCAATTTCGAGAACTACTAAAGTTGATCAGATCTTTTTTCTAATTTTTTTTTTGGACAAATAGCACAGAGAAAATGAGTTCATTTTTGGGGTAAAACTTTTTTTTTCTCCTTTGTCACCACATTTTCATAATGTACAAGGACCTAAATAATCTAAACAAATCATAAGCCTCTGCAAAATTTCTGCAGTTTCCTGTCCTCTGTTGTATGAAATTAAAACATATCCATTTCCATTTGGTGATCTTCTTTATGTTTATCCATTAATTGTAGGGCCATTTGCAATTAATGTTAAGTGAAGCCAAGTGAGTAGCCAACTCCTATTATTTTGGTGCTAAATCAAAAAGCCACTGACCCTTGTAACTCTTTTTTTTCTTTTGAAAATGGCTTTCTCTTATCAAAATATGAATGTCAAAAACAACAGATTTAAAAATAAGATTAAATCACTTAAACCTTTGCAGTAGATTAAAAGACAATTGGAAGAATGTTAGTTTTTACCAACCATTGCAAAAGGAAAGAGATTTTTTTCAAATATTTTTTCTCAAAAGTTAATAATAATAAACTTTATCACAAAGTTCTAGAACAATGATACAAATTATTTTGTAAATTATTTTAAGAAAATAGTATCCTAATCTTTGCTGCTTTCAACATTATATTTGGACCAATTCAAATGTAGGTTTTATCTATTAATTCTTGAATATCATGCAAAGTTTTTACATTTCAGCAGATGTTGTATTAGGCAATTTCCAAATATTATGTAATATTTTTGTCAAATATTTTCAATGAGAAAAATTTACAGATATGTGCACCATATGTTTATACTGACAGATTCTAATTGTTGAAGAGGGAAAAATATTCTAAAAAAAAACTGAACAATGCCCCAAAATTACTGAATGCAAAATGTTTGTGAAAACGGCCAAGAAACACTTCAGCAAAAGCAAAGTTGAAAAAAAATAAACAAAGGTGAGGATTCTTATCTGAATAATTTATGGAATAATTACCACAGATGATAACTGTTATTGGATTTAAATGTTATTCTTTTTATATGAATAAACCAAAAAAAAATACTGTATTAAAATAAAGAGTAAAAATCTACTAAAATGTCTTATAATTTTGTTTTTGTACTAAAAGATTTTAACCTTTTAATAATAGTGGTTGATTAATCTAAAAATCATTATTTTATTTCTAAAGATATAGCAGAGCATTCTAACCACGCTTATTTTGATCAATTAATTTCTTTAAGGTAGGTGAGAAAGAAAAATAAAAAATAAATGTGACTTAAACTCAAAGGCAGGTTTGTTTTAAGGAACACCATGCTGCTTCTGAGTAAGGATTTTCCTTTCAATTCTCCTTATTTATTTTATTTATTCTTTTACACTATCTTAATGAAGAATGGCAAGGTGATTTAACTATCAAAATAAAATGATCAAATGAGAGAGAATACAAAAGAAAAGGTACCTGTGGCTTAAGTGGGAAGCAAAAACAAATGCAATTGAAATGAATTCAAACAAGTCTAAAATAAAAAAAAAAATTTAAAACGATTTACCTAAGATGAAACAAAACTATTCTTTATCTGCCAAGTGAAATGTTTGCCTTTTTGCATTTCTTCTTCATTGTGTTTTTCTTTGCCAAAGCACAGAGATCAAATTCATAATGTGACTGTTATCATTAAAGCAGTAGGGATGAAAAATTTGAATATTTTCATTCTAAATTTTTATCAATGATATGAATTGCTTCCCATTGCTCAGCCCCACCTACACATATTTGTTGAATTAAAAACTGGCAGCAGCATCACAGGATTGTCCTTTTTTAAATTAGTGAAAGAAGAAAATGGATAAAAGAAGTGGGGTGATTGTTATTGTGAAGTCTTCATATTTTCCCTTTGTTTTGTTACTTTTCTCTTTATTCAACTTTAACAAGATTCCTTATCCATATATTAAGGCTTTAAGAATACTAAGAATGCAATTAACTGAACAAAATATGTCTATACTGAGAAAATATAGTAAACCAGCAAGAAACTAGGTTATAAATACTAATATCAGAGCTACAATCATAGTAGCAATGGGGGTTTGGTAGGTACCATTATATTACTTAAAAATGCAGAAGAGAGTAAAAGAAAGCAAAAAGAAAAGACAAGCTGTCAATTGTAAGAATTGTCATTAACAAGAGGAACAGCCCAAGATGCAAGATACAAATTGGAGACATCAGAATCAAGCAAGAATAGAAATTTAAGTGTCTGGAAAGGGTTTTAACAGACAATGGAAAATGTAACACAGAAATCCAACGACACATTGGAATAACAAAAGATGCCTTCCACAAGCTAAGCAAAGTATTCAGAAACAGGAAAATTTCATTAGAAACAAAGAAAAGCATGTTGAACTGCTATATAATATCAATCAATGACAGTGAATCCTGGACAATTTCTTCACAGATGGCGACTTAAGGTAGCAGAAATGTGGTTCTACAGGATGATGCCAAGAATAACATAGACAGAACATGGGAGTAATGAAAAACTTTTAAGGAAACTGAAATAAAAAAGGACACTTATATTTAGACTCAGAAAGAGAGAGTTGAAATTTCGAGGGTGCAAAGTGGGCTTTGAAAATGACGGCAAAAGGAACAGAGGCAAACAGCATGTAATCTACATAATGAGCTTGTATAAATGAATGGCAGGACAAAGAGTAGGAGAGACAGTAAAAAGACAAACATTGCTTAGAGCTACAAAATATAGGAATTTGTGGAGTGCCATGATCGTCCATATCCTGAAGGGATACAGTGCATAAAAGATGAAGTCATATTTCAACCTTCTTCTAATTTCTTTATTTTCACATAGTCTTCAAAGAAAACTTCTTATTCTTTGCATTTATGCTGAATTTTTTATTGCACAAGATCACATATGCTTTGATGTTTAAATATCTTTGCTTTTAAAATGATGTCTTAATATGATTATCAACAAATATTTTTGACATCTAGCTGTGAATGCCATGATGCAACCATGGTGTTTAACAAAGAACAAAATCAAATACTATCAAACTATCAACAGTTCATGCTTATCTAGTAACTATCACTGTATATATTTTAAAACCTAACACTATATTGATATTAGTAATAATGCTTAAATGAAAATAAGAAATTTAATTTTTCATTATATATCATTATATTTTTTTCAGTTCATGACTGTTAATCAGCCATTGTGTGTGTCCACTTACCAGTGGAGTGGGTATTAATGTGCAGCACTTCATGTAGCACTTTTTGCTTCTTGCAACCTCAGTACAACTGGGTGAATCACATGAATGTGCACTTGGCAGCTGGGATGTCACCTCATGCAAACCCCGCATCTAGCTTCCTTAATGGTCTGATGTAACATTAAGTGCAAAGTCTATTCTGGGGTAAAACATACACTACATTACTAATGGTTACTTCATTACTATCTCATGTTTTGTGATCAACTTTATAGGTAAACCTCCCAATCCAAATTCCAAAGTGATCAACTAATTTAAATTTTAACTTTTAAATGGAGAAGAATAGTTTATTTATATATTTTTTCTTTTGATCTAACCAATTCAGATATTAATTTCATACCAGAATTACTAGCAATATGAATTGTCTCAAATGCTTTACCAATTTTTTTTGTTTTTTAAATCTTTTTCTAATAAAGTTTTATATGCATTTCCCATTATCCTCTGCTTTTTCTTGCCACACCTGCTTTATTAGTCATGCACTACTAATGTTTTATGATGCACCCCAATATAGAACTTTGACAACAACTGTCAGAACAGTGAAGCAACATAATTATACAGATGAGAGCATTTCTGATTGATAAATCTCACAGGCTCAATGCAATTCTCTACCAAGTCTTCTTTATTTTCCTTATGTCTTCTCATACCTTTCTTTTTCTTCTCCCACAAAAGGTATATTTTCTCTATTTTAATTCTGCTATTTATTTATTTAATATATTTATCCCTTTTTTACTTCTTTATCTCTCCTTTCTTTATTCTGACTATACTTACTATTGACACTTTTTTCCTCTTTTCAGCTTCTCCATAGTTGCTCTCTATTCATTTTGCTCATCTAGTTTAGCTTCTTCTTGCACTTTTCTCTTATTTCTCTTTAGTTTTAATCTATTCTATCTTTTTCCCTTTCCACCTTATTTTCTATAAAATACTAACTGCATCAACATTTTTTATTCAACTCTTCTTTCTTCCTTTTCATCTTAATTGGCCACAGTAATACATTCAAACCAATGTCTATTATCCAGAAAGAACTATTCTTCCTTAAAATTTATATGAGATCAACCTCTTAACTAAATATTCAATATTTTTAATTCTTTGTAAAGTAAACCAGATCAAAAAGAAATGTTACAGGTAAATGAAGAAAAATACACAAAACAGAATCACCAACAAAAGTGTTCTTGCATTTAGAAATAAAATAAAATGTTGATAATTATTACTTCAGGTGTGGAGATTAAAAGATAAAAGAAAATTTGATAACAAATAAAGAAGAAAATAATAATAATAATAACAAAGGGCTAAATTTTAAAAGTAAGAAAAAAAAAAGATGGTCAAAATAAATATTGTGATAAGTAAAAATAAAACATCTTGAAATTTCAAATGTTTTAATTTCAATGACAAATATAAATAAACTACCTTTACATTGAATAAAACTTAATTTTGGGCTTAAATTGTTTGCCATAAAAATATATATTCAAAATAGAGGATGCAGCAGAAAAAACTGTAACTAATGGTAAGACATTAGTTGCAACAGTTTCTTTATCTAGCTAATGTTGTACCATTATGTGAAAGATATGTCTGGTGCACCCTGTTTTATAGTAAATGTTTTGGACAATGATTTTTGAAATCCTGAAATAATAGCAAAGAATACATTTATGCTTTTATTGTAATTGAAGTTAACTGAATTTCATAGCAATCTTCAATCTACTTCAAGCTAAAAATGAATTTGTACCTAAATAATGTAATATTATTAAATCAACATCAGGGTCTTATTAGATTATTTGGAGAAAATTAAAAAGATTAAAGTATGTTGAAACACTATAACTGAAAGCAATCTGTAATTGATTAATAAACAAGAAAATGTTGTTGATTTGATAAACATTTTAAGGTTTATTCATCTCATCCAGAGTTGAGAATTATATTAATAAACATCAAAATATGAACACAATCAACCAGACTTTCTTGTTTATCAAATAGTGAGATTACCATCGCATTTTATATAGTATGCCATGGAGATTACTTACAAATATGTTCTTCAGTGTTACTTTTTCTCTTTAAAATTATTTCAACATGGTAGAGCTCAGTATATTATTATTTTCAAATATGCCCAGAATCTATTTCTGTTGTAATCTACATCATTAAGATAAATTTTGTTCAGTTCTTGTCTCATCTGAATACACAATGAAATCTTAAAAACAGCAGTTTATTTGTAATATTCTTACCTGTCTTATTTATGAAATAATATCAAACAGTAGATATGCTTGATATAAAATATAAATTAATTAAAAACAATCTTGGGAAAATTTGAAGAAGCCCCAAAGTAATATCAAAAATGTCTAAAGGGATAAATAATCAATATTAAATGATTCTTCCACCATGTTTGTTTTCAGGGTGTTGATGAGCCAGTAGCTGTTATTAAATAGATGCTGACTACTTGTTGACAAGCCAACTTCTAAATAAAATTCAAGAAATTTCTTTCGCTAATGGTAATTAGAAAATTAAATTTGGGACCCAAAAATAATTTTAAAATGACCTCAGTATTAACAAGAACTCATACTAGCAGTTGTGACATTAACCAATTTGTAATTTAATAAATACAAAATTATTAGTGAAAACTGAAAAAAAAATTGTGAAAAAAGAGAAAAAAAAAGGAAAATATTATGAAAAAAAAATCAACAAGTAAAATTTTATTCTGATTTAATTGTTATTAAACTAATTTGACATTAACTAATGGATTAATAAGGGTACCTGCAAGAACTTGCTAACAGCCTGAGTAGTTCATCTCAGATGATAATTTTCAAAAGAACAATTCATATGGTTTTGAATCATTGTTATTTATTAATATTTTCCAAGTGAAAGTATAATTTAATAAATGTAAATCTTTTACAATACAATTTTTTATTCTTTCCTGATAAATATCATGCAAACAATGATAGTTTTAATTCCTAAACATCTTATTATAAGCTAAGTTACTACTTTTAATTGGATAGTCAATTCTTCTTTAATTTCATATAACAATTCCATTTAATACTAAGCCAGGATAATAGTGATATTAATCAAAAACACAAAGACCCACAAATTTTCAAAACTCAATTATTATTTCTATATATAGCAGCCAGGGCTGGTGCAAGGGTTTCGTAAGTCAGGGGTTTGGGGTGGTATGCACCAGCCCTGATAGCAGCAGTAATATAGACAATGATGCTAATAGATTTTTAAAAATATTTCAAAAATAGACACTGGCTTGTAAATTTAGAATGGACTTGATTAAGGGTTATGACTTGATGAGATGAGATCAGAAATTGAAACAAATTAGAACTTTATCTATTTGGAAAGTGAAATAATAAAAGCAGAATGGCAAAGAAGAAAAAATTGGAAGGAAGATGTTAGAATAAAGAATGCTGGGATATGTTGTTTACTGTTTTCAAATCTCTTTGCATTCAGATCAGAATAAGAAAAAAGACTAACATCAAGAACTAAATAGCAAGTTTCTATTATTCTAGATTTCTTTTGTTTTTTAATTCCATATTTGCAAATGTTTTTATCTGTTGTTACATCTTGAATGGAACAGTAGCAACTTACCCATACAAATATGGCTCAAGGGTATAGCAAAAGCATATGATTTTTAATTCTAAGTACCAGTTACATGAGACTTACCACAAAATGAAAAAGAAATCAAATCGGAATCCTATTATAATTGGTCTTGTTTCACACTTTATTAGTTTGCATGACAGTTATACCCTGTCATTACCTCATAAATAATGGACTATTCTGTTTTGATAGTGTGTAATGAGGGGAAAAACACTACTTGGTTTCAGTAAGAAGATGAATGAAAGAAACAAATAAGGGAGGATAGAAGTTTTTAACATCTGTTTCAGTAAAATGGAAAAAGTTGTCAATCTTTTCATTTGTAGCCACTTAAAATAACAACCAGCATTCATATTTATTATTGCTATTGCAATATTTTGTTAAAATTGTTAAGCTTAAATATTTAACGATGCAATAGGGGATTTTCTATGGATATTTTATTGCTGTAGAATGCATCATGAACTTACTCAATCATTAACTTAAGAATTAAGATTCATCAGAATATTAAAATAAGAAAAATGCTAAATTTTCAAGGGTAAAACTAGTTCTTAGCATTGAGTTTTGTAAAAATGTAGTGATATTTTTTTTATATCTAAATATAAAGATTAAAATGCATTTATATAATTTTCTTTTCTGTTCTATCTTTTCTCCATAGAAGAAGCTATTTACATAGGTAGGTTTGAGATAAGGTTGCAATTAACATGAACCCCTGCACATGTACATATGTGAGTGGTGCTAGAAATTGCACTTTCTATTTTGGGTCATCTCAGGCATCAAGGTGTGGCCCTGACCTTTAAAAGTACAATGCTGAAAGTGCAGACTATGGGGACAGCCACCTGGAATTGAACTTTGGTTCATTCTTACCTCACGTTCCATAAAAGGCTTGTGAAAGCTAACAGTTATTTTTCTAATTCGGTTATAAGAAAAAAATAACTAATTTTAATTACTATTTCTTTTTATTTAAGTTTGTAACATGTCTAAAATATATGTGAATAAAATATCTTTGCTTTTTGTCCCTGATAGAAATACAGTTAATATATTTAGAAAAAGTTATTTTAAAAAGTGCATTTTCCTGACAATTTTAATTCAAAATCTTATCACATTGTTCTAAATTATATTTTTTATAATCAAAAATTCTTTTAAAACTAAAACTGTATTTAATAAATGATGTTATATTATTGAATGAAAATAACTTTTTTCCCATTTTTTTGGTATAGTTGTCTGTGTAACAGATTTTTTTTAATCATTTCACCCCAAGCAAGGTAGAAATGCCACTAGTATGCAGGGAGTTACAGGGAGTGAAGATGAGAGAAAAGACTGGTTATATGGGGCACTGAGAAAAGGATAAAAGCTGAATGGAGTTCAAGGAGATAGAAGGTGGCAATTGACATTGCATTTAAATTTTTGAAGATTGTAGTTATCAGGGAAACAAGGAAACAGAAAGAAGTTCCACAGGTGGGAAGTGCGAGAAAAGAAACTATTGAAGTAGAAGTGGTGGTTACATTTACCTAAATCAAAGGGTGGGACCTAAATGCCAATCTAGTACCCTACTTAAACACACATAGTCTGGGCATCAGGGAAAAAAGCTTGTCAGAGCAGTTGCCATGAAAATATTTCTAGAAAAGACCGTCGGTGAGAAAATGACTGAAGTCAAGATGCCAAGTCAGAACCAATTACATCGCATCTTTCTTTGGATTTTGTCAAGAGACTCTAGATGAGTAGCAGGAGCACCTGACTGGATGTCAACAGTATTCGATGCACAGACGAATGGTAGATTTGTAACTTGGTATTTCCTTGCTGTAATGAAAGCATCAATGCCGGCTTTCACTCAAGAGGACATGGATTTGTGAACAAGATGATTAAAAACTGGATTTCAAGGGACATCACAAAGGAAATCACAGAACAGGTCCCAATCTGCACATTGACAACAAAGATATTCTGTTGGTAGGAGGTTCTTAGTTGGTAGGGGAGTAGAAAGAAATATTTACAGACACTATCACATGATCAGAGTTGCAACGTATGACATGTGTCTGGAATTAGGGTAAAAAAGAGATCTAAAAGAGAAGTGTGTACATCAGGGTTACAGGGGAAATGTGCGGGGAAGTCCACCACTTGTGTGAGAAATTGAGTGATTGAGAAATTAAGGGTTTGGATTCCAGCGGGGTCAGTGACAGAGTGTTTAGACATCTGGCATGGTGGGCATTAATGTCACTGAACACAAATATATTTGCAGAAGGGTGTAGGGAGATGGACTTGTCTATATTATCAGAAATACTATTTGGCATGCAACAGTCATGAGAGGAAGGGAAACAGTAGAGAAAGAAGAGATAGCTGATTGGTTTAAGTAGAGACAGATGGAAATACATGTAAGACTGATGTGGAGATTCTAGAGAGTTCCCAGCAGGAAATGTTCACAGACATAAACTCCTAGGCCATGCATGTGGACATTAGAGTCGTTCCTAAGGAGAAGATAATCAGGAATTGAGAAATCAGAGGAGGGGATTGAAGAGTTAACATTAGTTTCACAGAGAGTTAGAATGTGTGGAAACTTTACAAAGAGAAACAACTCCACATTACAGAAGTTTGAATGAATACCACAAATGTTAGAGAAAAAACGTTTGAGGGGTTTTGTTGAGATGGTTCAGATTTATATCTTTAGTCACAGTGTGTCATTTTGGTAAGGAAAGGTCTAGGGTAGTAGTAACAATCGGTTGTCTAATGTGACATGCAGGAAAGAAACTAGCGCAGGTTGCAACATAGTGTGGCCTCATGGTTTCCCACCAGAGCTGCTTGCAGGGACACTCTTCCATGCATGACATGGCACTGCAAGAACCCCAATATTATGCAACTGTTGATCAGAGCAGCTTCTCAAGACACTATGCAAGAGTTCAGGCCCATAACTGTCAAGAACAGCAATTAGAAAAACTGCCAACCTGGTACCCTCAGTATGAAGAGACTTTGCCACCATTCTCACATTTCACAAAAGACAAACAAGTACAAAAAAAGAAAAACAAAACAAATTAGTCCTAGTTCTGATTTCCAGTTATTTCAAGGAATGAACATTCAGATAACTAATTTAGTATATGCTTAGTTTCTACTTTTTTGCAATAAAAATTCAATGTTTAAAACCTCCATATTTGATAATCAATTGATTAAATGCTAAGTAACGTCCCAATTAATCACTTTAATATGTCTCCTATTGATAAACAGCTTTAACAGTTCATTTAGATTTTTAAAATTTTAAAATGTTATATTTCTATGTGACCAAAGAACAAATACTCGAACATGCTTCATTAAATCAGAGGTCATTCTTTTGTCTTCTACAAGGCAGTCAAGCAAAAAAATTGATAGCAAACAGAAAAATCAAAAAGAAAATAAACATCTCACATCACAGAATTAAAATGAACAGGTCAATTACTTGTAGAGAGATAATGCAATCATCATATAGATCTTAGACAAATATGGACATTTCTCAATCAATGAGAGATTTCCATTTCAGCTATCTCAAAAGCATATCTTCACATGAAGCTGTATAAAGAGACATCACTTACATCTAAATAACCATTTGCCAATGCAATAAACTTTTTGCATATCAAAATTAAAAAATCTCATAAGTTGAAGGTAAATATTGAAGAGTTTATGTGAAAAGAGATTTTCATATAACATTCAATATTAGTAATAAAGTATATTTACTGAATGAATAAAGAATTTGTAAATAAAAAAATTGCTACTAAAATAAGCAAGAGAGGATTTGATATTTTTAGTATCTTTAGCATAATCAAAATTCTTTAAGGGCCACATGAGATAGAAATATATGGAGAGCAATATTTATTCTAAAGCCATTTGACCCCTTTTAAAAAATTTCAAGAAATTTTTTTTTATTTTGAGTATAAAAATATGTGTGTGTGCGTGTTCATAGCTATTATTGACCCTTTCAAAAAAAAAAATTCAAAAAATTTCTGTGATGACAATACAAGCATGTACAATTAAACAGTTATTTTTAAAAAATTAAACTTTACAAACCTTTGTTTCTTAAAATCTGACAATCTACTAAATCTATATTTATCTAAACAACAGGACTTTTTCTATTTGCAAAGTTTTTAATTACTGTTTGATTTCACATTTGATAAGAACATGAATTTTGAAATCAAGAGTGAAATATTTTGTGTTCAGACTCAATATTTTATACTTCTAAACCAAGATTCATTTTTTTCTATTTCTACTTTAATGTATTTTTTACTATCTTTTACAAATCTTGAGAAATACAAATACATCTTCAAATATAATCTAGTACTTCCAATCAGTGAAAAATGCAAATGCTCATTTCAGAAAATATTTATCAGTAGTTTAATAAATTAAGTTTGCTACTTAAATAAGAAAAATCAGTAACCCTACAAATAATTAATAATTCTCAAAGTAAATAGTAAAAATGTGCCCCATGACTAAATTGCCCTAAACAAAATAAAATGACTTCCATTGACTTCTTGAAGTAAGAATTTCAATTCTAAAAATGAGAAATTTTTATTAAAAAAAATTGTTCTGGTAAATGTTTGCACACAGAAAATTAATATAATTAATAATTATTAATAATTTATAATTAATTTATGATTTTTGACTGGGAGTATTAATAAAATACTTCATATCTAAAATTTCACAAAATACCAAAATAAAAACAAGGACTGCTGAGTGGAATGTCTCAGTGGCCATTTTCAATGATTCCATTTATGACGATTTTATAAGCATAGCACAAGGTCAAAATGATTCCATTTATTTTACTTTAAAACCACAAAATATCTTATGAACATGCCTGAAGTAACTTTAGAGAATTGTTTACAAATTTAAAAATCAATAAATTGGATTCAAAATTATTATTTAAAATATGTTGATAGCATTAAGTTTACGTTGTTGCAAAATTTAAATTTTCTAAATTTCCAATAATGACAATCTAGAGTTAAAATGAAAAAAAATATACACACCTGTAGATTTACACTCAGTAAATGCACTCAGGTAAGCAATTCATATTCAACTCTTTGGTTTTAATCAGAATTAAGAGAAAGATCTTAAGAATTTATATGGCTTTGTTGTATAAACATTGTTAAAAGGTTGCAAATTTTTATCCCTTTTGTCTAATTCTCCACTAGTATAACTGAATTATTGTCACCTGGAAAATATTAATTCTCTTTTCATAGTTTTCACTATACAAAAATAACACAACTTTAGTCCCTAAAAACTGAAATATATCATATCTTGTGATAAAGTGGAAATTGTGTGTTTCTACATCTATACAAAATTTATTGATTTTTTCACCATAATCTAATGAGAGTTGGAAATGTATTATTTATCTTAACATCATCTTGTGTCTTTTATAACCTATTTGCACTACACACATCTTTTCATCTATATGAATGTAAATTTTTTTTGTGTGTGATTGAATAAGGATTTATGCAAAAATATGATATATAAATTTCTACATATCAGGACAATATTAGGCAATAATGTTCTCATTACCTTCCATCACCGATCAGACCCAGAACTTTCACCAAGCATGATGAATGAATGTTCCCTCAAGGACACCCCTTGCCTTGATCATCTATTGGGACTTAAACTCACCCAAGACCTCAACAGGAACTCATACATACAATCTATCACTAAAGATGCTGAGAAAATGCTTGGTTCCCTGTACTAATTCAACAAGTACTTCACTCTTCATGCTATCCTCTACTTTTACAAGAACAAGGACAGGCTGAAAATAGAGTACTGCTACCCTTGTCTAGTGTTAACTGCTATCTTCCACATATATATTTGCATAAGCTGTATCTCTTACTCTGTAGCCATCTACCTCAAGTGGCCCCAGGGCTTTGTACAAGGTGAACACCACTGTAAAAAAAAACCAACAATATAACAATTCACTGTCCATGCTAGAGAATATGAATAATTCCCCCCCCCCTGCAACCCATTACAATCCCTCTCCCACAGATTCAACATTGCAAGCCAATCACAACTGTGTCACTATTTCCATGTTCTGACACCTTAAATTCCCTACTTCCACCAGTTCAAACATTTACATCCAAAACCCACTGTGACAGGTACACAGGAGTAAGCCATCCCCTATAGGTAAGGAGGAAATTCCATTAGGATAGCTTCTTCCTAAGAGCCACTGCTTTGTAGAACAGACTTCCAAAAGGATGCTTCACTGACCAATACAATCTTAACCTCTTCAAGTCTAGGGTCAATCATTATATATCCTCATAGTCTACAATTCTTATGTCCATAAAACATCCTCATCCAACAACTGCTTTGAGTGGCTCTTGAGCCTTGAATTGGGTGAACAATAGCATAAAAAATTGATATAAGCTAATCATTCCTAGTTAAATATACCTCATGATATCACTTTTACATTTTACTTTTACTGCCTGGCTTAGCGATAGACCTCACCATCAAATAACTACTTAGATGCAACTAATACTTCTATCAACTCAACCATCATCATATAGAACAATCAAGCATGTAATTTCAACCTCATACTTTCTCTTTTTTAATCAAAGGCTGATATAAAGTATTCAATTCTATGCTAAATCTACTGAGGAGGTTATGAATGTTAAATCCTTCAAAGACTATTTTCCAGTGTGTTTTTTTTTAATTTCTTCCACAGGGGTTGGTGACATTCCACTGCCTTTACCCACTACACATGATCAATCATGACTGATTTCATCATCTCTCAGTGGATAACAGTTTTTTGTTCTTCAACCTTATTTTTACAGGCCAGCTAGTCTCATTATTCTATTCCTTACTGCAATTGCATGAAATGCTATGCACACAGTTCATATCAATCTTTTCATCAAATGGAGGCTTGGTTCTGGTGAAGTGTCTCTGAGGGGTGGGGCTGCTTTGCTTCTAATTTGTATGGAATGTAGATTCTCTGAATCCATTTCGATATACTACTGATGCAAGAGAATCTGTAGCAGTTTTCATCCAACTGTTGTTATATGTTTGGTTTGGCATTTATTAGTTTTACTTAATATGAGAGATAATGAAAAATTCATTTCTTCATGGAAGGAATTGAAGTTCAGATATTGCTTACAATGTATAGAAAACTTGAATTCCTAGTCGGTGAATGTTATTCTGACATCTAGAAAGTTCAGTTTATTGTTGGTTTTCTTTCTTATCAGGAACTGTTATAAACAAATGTTATAACACTGACTGGTCATATGTGGACAGAAAATGTGAGCTTTTGGCTAGAAAAGAACAAATTTAAGGCACTTGAGTTTCACTATGTGATTGTCCAATAAGATATAAACATTGGTTAAGTGTATATAATTATGATTATGATTTATATAAAAAATGACAAGTAGGATCACAATATAGAATTAAAAATATAAAATATCATCTACATTAGACAGTAGAAGGAAAACAACAAACTTCCATGGCTTAAAGAAAATGTTTGGTTTTAAATTCTCAAAAGGTCAAATAAATATGCCACTTAGAGGGTTCAGCACTCAAAATGTTGGAATTATAACAATCAAGATAAAGACACCAGATTGAATGAATCAATAAATAATAATAATGTCTAAAACTTAAAAATTCTGACAAGCACAAAGAAAAAAACTACAATTGACTCACTGACAAAATCTGTTTTTGTTGCTATTTTCCAGTAATAGACACACAATTGATGACTTAAAAAATAACATATTTCTTGTGAAATCAGTTAAAACAATAAAAGAACTGAAGAATATTTTCATTATTTTTTCAAACCAACCAATTCCTTTTATCAAGAATGACATATGTATTGAAATCATTTTTCAAATGTTTTAGTAAAAAAAACACTTTTTCTTTTGATAAAAAAAACAAATAAATGAAAAGAAAAGTTATTAAAATACCTCAATTGTATAAGAGAAAATCAGAATAATGTAAAGTTGATTCGTTCAAAAAAATGAAGTACAAAGTCATGGATGCAGAACTAAAAAGAGGAAAAGTGTAAAATTTTATTACAAACAAAAGAAAAATATGATTAAATAAAAAAGGATGTAGGGATTGCAAAGAAAGAAGTCAGAAAAGAAAATGTAAGTTGAAATCACAAGCAAAATAGAAAGAAAAGAAAAAGGATATAGAATGACAAACAAAGAAGGTAGAATAAAAAAGGATGTAGGTCTCGCAAGTAATTAAGAAAAAAAAACCCCAAAAGATATAGGAATCACAAGGAAAGATTGCAGAAAAGAAAACAGAGTTTTGGATTGCAAGTAAATAAGAAAGAAAAGAAAAAGTAAGTAGGGTTTGCAATCAAAGATGAAAGAAAAGAAAATGGATGAAGGAATCACAAATAAATAAGAAAAGTAAAAGTATGTAAGGTTTGCAAGCAAAAAAGAAAGAAAAGAAAAATTAGGTTTTATGGTTTAAGCAAAGATTAAAGGAAAGAAAATGGATGAATGGATTGCAAGCAGAGATGGAAGGAAAGAAAATGGATGAATGGATTGCAAGCACAGATGGAAGGAAAGAAAATGGATGAATGGATTGCAAGCAGAGATGGAAGGAAAGAAAATGGATGAATGGATTGCAAGCACAGATGGAAGGAAAGAAAATGGATGAATGGATTGCAAGCAGAGATGGAAGGAAAGAAAAAGTATGCAGGGGTTGCAAGTAAATACGAATGAAAAGAAAAGGATGTAATCATCACAAGTAAATAAGAAAGAAAAGTAAAGGTATCAAAAGCAAAAAGTAAATAAAGTAAAAAAAAAAATAAAAACGATATAGGAATTGCCAGCAAAAAATAAAGAAAATGAAAATGAAGAAATGAATCCCAAGCTAAAAAAAAGAAAACAGAACAGATCTAGGGATCACAAGTAAAGATAAAAGAAAATGAAAAGGTTGTAGGGTTTGCAAGTAAATAAGAAAGAAAAGTAAAAGTATGTAGGAATCACAAGCAAAGATGAAAGAAAATAAACCACATGTATGTTTCACAAGCAAAAAAGAAATAAAGAAAAAAGATGAAGGGATGGGAGTAAATAAGATTGAAAAGAAAACATATGTAGGGATTGCAAGTAAATAAGAAAGAAAAAAGAATGTATGGATCATAAGAAAAGATGAAAGAAAAGAAAAAGGATGTAGGGATCTGTTGTTAAATGAGGTTATATTCGTCTGATGCCACTCATATAACACTGAATGCTCCTTACCAATATGCCATTCCTGAATTCATGCACAAGTCACCAACATAAAAATCACTCTGCTTCCCACTGCTTCAGCCCTCTTTTATTATGCCAACATCACGGCTAACTGACCAATCAGCATTCTTCACTTTGTCTTAAGTCACAAAGTCAAAAAGCATCCTCCAGCCCAACCAATCAGCACACAAAGTGCCATTGCATAAACTGTATAAAAGCTAACATTACAGAATCAAAAACTTCCAGAATATTCTAAAAGGTGAGGAGAGATTCATGCCATTTTCAAGGAACAAAATATGGCTACTACATGTCGTGTATTGAGGTAAAGAAGTCATATGCAGCAGATGCAAGCCACACTGACTCATTTACTTATACGTAATTGTACACCATAGGATCAAAAGCAAGAATAAGAAGTGTGTGCAGTTCCCAAGTTAAGATAAAAGAAAAAAAATGATGTACAGTTCAAAAGCAAAAGAAAAAGAAAAGAAAAAGAATGTAGCGATCACAAGAAAAGATGAAACGAAACAAAAAGGATGTAGTTATCACAGGCAAAGATCAAGAAACGGAAAAAGGATGTAGGAATCACAAGAAAAGATGAAAGAAAAAAGTAAGTAGAGATCACAAGCAAAGATAAAAGAAAAGAAAAAGTATGTTGGGTTTACAAGAATTGATGAAAGAAAAGGAAAAAGATGTTGGGATCAAAAGAAAACATGAAAGAAATAAGAAAGGCTGTAGGTATCACAAGCAAATATGAAGGAAAGAAAAAGGATGTAGGGATCACAAGAAAAGATAAAAGAAATGAAAAATGATGTAGGGTTTACAAGAAAAGATGAAAGAAAAGAAAAAGTATGTAGGGATCACAAGAAAAGATGAAAGAAAGGAAAAAGTATGTACACATAAAAAGTAAATAAGAAAGAAAAGAAAAAAGATGTAGGTGTTATAAACAAAGATGAAAAAAAGAATCCAGGGGTTTGCAAGTAAGAAAGAAAAGAAAAGGTATATAGGGTTCATGAGAAAAGATGAAAGAAATGAAAAAGGATGTAGGGCTTACAAGATAAGACAAAAGAAAAGAAAAAGTATTTAGGGATCAAATGCAAAACCTAAGAAAGGAAAAAGGGTGTAGGGATCACAAGAAAAGATGAAAGAAAAGAAAACAGATGTAGGGTTTGCAAACAATGATGAAAGAAGTGAAAAAGGATGTAGGGATCACAAGCAAAGATGAATGAAAAGAAAAAGGATGAAGTGACAAGAAGAAAAGACGAAAGGCATAAAAAAGAACGTAGAGTTACAAGAAAAGATGAAATAAATAAAAAAAGTATGTAGGGATCACAAGCAAAGATGAAAGAAAAAAAGAAGGATGACGGGATCACAAGAAAGATAAAAAAAAATTGATGTAGGTATCACAAAAAAACATGAAATAAATAAAAAATCATGTATGGATCACAAGAAAAGATGAAAGAAATGAAAAAGTATGTAGGGATCTCAAGAAAAGATAAAAAAAAAGAAAAAGGATGTAAGGATCACAAGAAAAGATTAAATAAATAAAAAATCATGTATGGATCACAAGAAAAGATGAAAGAAATGAAAAAGTATGTAGGGATCTCAAGAAAAGATGAAAGAAAAGAAAAAGGATGTAGGGATCATAAGCAAGAAAGAAAAAAAAGAAAAAGGATGTAAGGATCACAAGTAAATACAAAAGGAAAGAAAAAGAATGTAGGGATGGCAAGTAAATAAAAAAGAATGCAAAAAGTATGTAAGGATCACAAGCAAAGATGAAAGTAAAGAAAAAGGATGTAGGTTCACAAGTAAAAATCAAAGAAAAGCTAAAAGATGTAGGTATTACAAGCAATGATCAAAGAAAAGAAAAAGAATATAGTGACTGCAAGCAAAGATGAAAGAAAAGTATGCAAGCAAAAAAGAAAGGAAAAAAAAGGGATGTATAGATTGCGAGGAAATAAAAAAGAAAAGAACAGAATGTACTTATCCCAAGCAAAAAAAGAAAGAAAAGAAAATAGATGTAAGGATAACAAGCAGAAAAGAAAGAAAACTTAAATGTTGTAGGGATCGCAATTCAAAGATGGAAGATAAGAAAATGGATGTCAGAATCACAAGTAAATAAGAAAGAAAAGGAATAGTATGTAGAGATCACAAGTAAAAAAGTAAGAAAAAAATTTACAAAATCATAGAAATTAATTATCTTGTGAAGTGAAAAAAATGACAATAAAAGGAGTATCTTAAGCTTCAGTGAAAAGTTCAGCCTTCCTCAGTTTCACTTTTTCATGATTCTGTTGAACCTTTCATTTTCTAAAGTTCAGCCTTCCTCAGCATTTTATTATTAGTAGTATATTTATTAAAGAAACCAAGGAACTCATAATAACATGAAAAATAAGAATTTATTCCAGTATATGTAATATTGTGTTAATGAAAGATGTTTCTTTGCCCTGTATATTTGGAATTTATTAATAAATAAAATTTTGCTGCACTTAATTTATTTGCATATTCATACCAATTTTATTGTGAAAGTATTGATTTGTTTAATACATACATACACCTAGAAAAATCAAGAGCAATATATTTGTTACTGTGTGTGCATGTGTGTCTTATTTGTGTATGCACATGCACATTGAAGGATTTGTTCACAGACACTTAATTTCACTTATCTGAGATTATTATTATTATTATTATTATTATTATTATTCCAAATAATATTAAAAAACAAATGTCCACAAAGCAAGGCAATACATATATATAGATATCGCCGTGCCTTAAAGCCATTAATGTTTGAGTTATCAAATACAAGAAGAAATAATTAATAATTGATAAAAAAAAAACATTCACTACTGAAATGTTTTTGTCTAGTAGATTTCATTTTTTGCAGTTCCTTTACCAAGTAAATATATATATTTTGTGGAGAGAAATGCAGATATTTGTCATATATATAATTCCTTATTATCCTGGATTTCCTTATCCCTGAGATGGGAGGGGACCCTATTTAACAAGATAAGAGGCCCTACTATATCTCCAATTATACAAGATAGGTGAGTATACAAAATATTACAAAAAATCAAATCTAAAAATTTTTATTTTTCCAGGTTATATTTTCATAATTCATGACATTGATTAATCTCCACCGTTTCAATGCACACATGTATTACACATGCAGAATTTCAACACTTCCATATTGGTAGGTAGATGGATGCAAATGTTTGTGCAAGTGGGGTCAAGAGCACTTGACAATCTTTGTCCTTGGTTATATGTATCTGCATAGGTACCCAACATGAAACCAACCATATTTCAAATCTAATCTCTATGAAAAGGGTGGTGAAGGTTACTGTAATGTACTACTGTCTGAATTTCTGGGATTAGGAGCAAAATTTTGAATCATGAATTTCACAAAATGCAGACTTTCTCAATTATGCCTGAAGAAGGTTTTGAGAATCATATATTATTGGCTTATGAAAGTAAATATCTGTCTATATCTCTGAGATGAGGTATTCCAATTACTTGCATTATTTACATTACTCAGACTGTTAGCAAGGAACATGAGGATAACAGTTTGAGTAATGTAAATAATGCAAAAAGTTAAATAACAATAAATAAAATAAAGAAATATTAACATTATTGTATGTAAGTTCAAGTATAGTTTAAACATTTTGTTAACTGGTGTTGGTTTCTTATTTATTTCTAATATTGGGCAATTTTTCATAGTGTAATGGTTAACAAGCTTGTCTCAATTTCAATTCACTAGTGAGTTTGATCCTTACCAGTCACTCCATAAGTTAATCAATATATACAAGCAATGAAAACAAAGTATTTTTCTACAATTTTTATTAGTTTGATTGTTTTTTACAAAAATAAATAAAATAATAGATTTTTATTTTATAGTTTGATATAATTAATTGAAATAAAAAATCAAAGTAATATTTTTTTAACCAAAGTAAATTTTTGTGCTGTGTTTACAAATATTTTTGGATACACAGGAACTTGTTAGAACAAGGTAATTCACAAATTGATGATTGACAAATTCCTATCTTTAGATGTACAAGAGAATAAAACTAGTGTCTATAGTCAATGACAGTTGACCTTCTGGCTATAATATAACAGTTTCTAAAAAAACATCTCCAGCACCAGACTACTGACCTGAAAGACAGATCCCAAGACACATCATCCAGTTCATTTATTTTTGTATTGAATCTTGGAAAATGTCAAACAGCAAAGGACAAAGTTTCAAAGATGACCGCTTGTAGCAGCTAAATTCTTTTTTAATCTAGTCACATTATAATGCTCAAAAGGATTCACTGAAAAAGATCAGAGATTTATCAGTGAAAAATATAAAAATCTCTGTTTAACTTTGAATATACATTCTGAATAAATCTGTTCCTCAGAGTTAGATATCTGTTCACAAACATTGACTTTGTCTATTCAGTAATACTTAGCTTCTCTGAAAAAATAAAACTACCAAAACTTTAAAGGAAGAATATTAAAGAGAAGCTTTAACTTTTGAAATTTCAGAAACAAATCTTGCAAGATTAACACACAACAAATGTAATAACAGCCTTTTCCTGTTACTCTTTATTTTTAATATTTTTGTTTTCAGGATTCTAGTGTGTGACAGGGGACTTTTCATAAAACCTGCTAAGTGGCATTATATACAAGAAAAGGGCACAAACTATTCTCTCTCGCTTGAACCACAAAATATTATAGTGAAAAACATGTCTTCTTTCCTATCCAGGGAGACATCTTAGCCACTGGTAAACTACATGAAGCATACAACACTGTTTCATACTGAAAACAAATCTCATGCAACCAAAGTAATAGTTCCCCAACAACCTATCACCTCAATATATATCTCTATCCAATACTAAAAAATATTCCAGTTCAACAATAAGACAACACGCACACAAGCTGATGAACTAATACTGTTATGAGTTTTCAAAGAAATACATTATTGGTAACTTTCTCACTCATAGAAGTTTAGTAGTTCTTGGGGAATAGATTTTTCTTCCCTTTTCTGAGCTATATTACATCTACTTCTGTATATACACATGCATTATTTATATATATATATATATATATATATATATATATATATATATAATTGACTCTTGAGATTGTTGAAATTTTCAACCAAATGTTGTTGCAATTGGTAACACTGTTACACTATTTTGACAATATTCTCTTTAAAAGATTTCACTTCAACAATCACCTACTATAAAAAAAATATTTTCTCATTTCATGCCCTTTTTCTTCATTTCAATCAATTTTTTTACTTCCTCTTTGATTTTTTGATGTTGATAAAGATTTCATAGCCTCATTCCCTTGTCAATAAAGCCTTTATATGCAACAAAATATCACTTAACATTGCTTCGGCTAAGAAAAAAACTATTATATCTAATTCTACTACTACTACTTTAATAAACAAAGCATGATAGCATGGGGTAAAATAAGTGTCTTATGAGATGAGGCCTAATGATGAAGCTCATGTGGTTTAATTGATTAGGCAGCTGTCAGGATCTCAATGATAAGAGATGCAAGTTAAAATCTTGAGAGAAGTTTATTCCTTATTTCCGATCCATGCCAATGATTTAATTGTCATAGAATATTGACATGAGAGTAGCAAGAAAGAACAAGAGAAATAAGAAATACAAAGTAAAAATTAAATAATCAACTTCCCTTTTATTGACATTTTTTCTTGCTGATTACAGATGCAATTCTTTTTTTTTTATCTCACATAAATCTTTACAGCCAACAACATTTTTACTTTACTATACAGTTATTTATAAAAAAAGTAAATAATAAATAAATATCTAAATAAATAATCATAATTCCTTGATGAATTATAAATAGGTCTCTGGGATTAAGCCCCTTGTCTGTCATGAGACTTCTAACACCTGCTAGGTGGTGTTGTTTGTATAAATCAGTAGACAATGGCAGGTGGGGGTAAAAGCTCTCTGTCTTCCTTCTATCTTCAACTTCAGGATGCCAAAGTGACAAGATATCTCTATGGAACTTCTTAGACCTTGGGTAGACTATATGTTGCATACAACTGTAACACTTTCACCCCAGCTCCTCAACCTCCGATGTCTTACTGCCTGGGTTGAGGTGTCTACTCGGTCCTAACCAAACTTAAGAGAGTGGCTGTAGTTCCCCTGAGCATCCGTAGATTATTCAACCGGTCCACTGGTTTAATCCTGCTTCCTGCCCACGTTGTGTTCCATTCATGGTTGACTGAAGATGTAGACACGGCTGGAGAGTTTGCACTAAGTAATTTAGAATGTAGCAAAAAAAAAAAATTAATATCTGCAGAAAGCTGGACAAACAACTATTCAATGATTGAATTGTTAATGTCTTTTATATAGCAGAAAAGAATAGTATAGAAAAGAAACGGGTTACAGAAAAGAAAAGTAATTGATGTAAAAACGCATACACTGGATTCTGGACACAGAGAGAGTGTGTTATTATTAACTTGTTGTTAAATCGTCTCAGAACAATATACGACTCTTGCGATGGGGGAATAAGATTTCTGTGCATGGCTTAAAGTTTATAGTGGCATTCCTCCTTAGCAGTAGAAAACAGTAGTAGTAATATTCGTGATAGCAGAAGGAGCTAGATGAAACAAAAATTGAGCTTTCTGGAGATAAATGATGTACAGAAGCTTTGGCGGAAGAAAGATGAGGCTTTCCTCCCAAAGAACACATTGGCAACATTAAAGCATGGAGGCAGCTCAATAATGTTTTGGTGTTGTTTTAGCACAACAAAGACTGGAAAATTAGTTGCAATAAGAGGAATAATGAAATATGGAGACTATACATCAAAATTCTGAATGAAAATCTACAACTATCAGTGCAAAATCTTCATCTAGGTCGGTGTTTTATTTTCCAGCAAGGTAATGATCCCAAACATATTTCTAAATCAGTGACTGCATGGCTTCAGAAAAAGAAAATTACAGTTCTGTCATGGCCTTAAATGAGTCCTGACTTGAATCCTAATGAAAATCTATGGCAAGAATTGAAAGTTCAAATAAATCATCAGTCACCAAAACACCTTCAGGAATTAGAATGTGTAACAATTGAAGAATGGAAGAAAATCCCAGAAAAACTTGTTTAAATCTCATCAAAAACTTTAGAAAGTGACTGCAGCAAATTATAAAGATGAGAGGCCATGCTATTGACTATTAAGATTGTGAAAATTCTTCAATTTTTTTCTCTTTTTTCCTACTGTACAAATAATTTTGTCTGTTCCTATTTTGCATAATTCACCTGCCAAATTTGTTGTATTTAACCTATTGTTCTGAAAAATGAGTTTTATATTCCTTTTTTTTTTGTGCTTATTAACATATAAAAACATGGCATCATACAAGCATTAGATTCTGAGAAATGGATAAAAATATTCAAAATCGATGGGTGTACAAATAATTTCATCACTGACTGTATAAGTCACATGTTGAATTCATTTCTTTTGAGATTGTGAAATCTTCTACCAAATTTGGTTACAATTGGTAACTCCTTTCTGCTACAAGCCTTTATTTATTCTCCCAAGCTACAAAGACTATTGGTACTACTATAAAGTAGATTTATTTTTGAAGATATTAGATGAATTCTGTTAGAATAAAAAATTTTTAAAAAATGGTGAGAGAGAAAGAGAGAGAACTACACACAAAGATGAAAATGCTGTTTGTGTAGAAGACATGTACATGCAAATAGAGGGTAAGTACCCTTTAGTTGTGCAATGCTAATAATCACATTGGACAAATAGCTGTCATCCATAGAGAAAAAAAACTAAAGAGCCAAGCAATTATAGTCTAACAATTATACAAGCATTTTTTGTGCGCTATCAATAAAGAAAAAACAAAAAATGTTCCATTACATTCAACATCTTAGCCCAAATTAAGAAATAGTGACGCTTCCAAGTGAGTGGTGTCTTGATCAGGTGATTGCTATGGTAACCTTCTCCATGCTCAACTCACCTTACCAACAGCACCGAAGAGATTGATCTCCAAGCTTGGGTTGGTCGGTCACCTGATATACTGATGTAGAGATTGGGGTTTTTTCCTTCTCTGGCTGCTCTTAAGCAGACAGTCAAGTCAGTCAGTCTCCAGTATTGTTGCAACGTGGAAACAAAACATCTTTTGTAAGTGAGGCAGCAAAATAAGGAAGGAGAAATAACAAAAAAAAGAAAAGAAAAAAGAACAAAATAGAAAGTCTACTGTATATTGCAGAAGTCACATGTCTTTCACACTGACTACAATTCGACTAATATTTTTACCTGTGAGTGGTTGTTTTATATCCATTTTTAACATTTTACAGGCTAATTTATATATATTAGTCAGGTATATAGGAAAAATGAAAGAAATAATGAGGAATACACATAAAATGCTAAAGTAATAATAATGTCCATAACCTGACATGTTAATCAATATGATTATTATCCATTCCCTACTACAAAATTAAGTGCATTACCAAAAAATTAAATTTTACTTATCTGCATGTGTGCGTATTTTTTCTTCATAATCTTGCAGACATACTGACTTTTTCATCTTACAGAATAAATATCCAGGGAAAAAATGAGAGACATGATTTTGTGTCAAGAAACTATTTTATGAGATCACTGGTGAAATTTAAAAAACATTATTTATTGAAAATAAGACTATGGAAATTTTCTTTTTGATTTATTCAATCACTGAGCTGATACGGCATTTTTAAGAAACAGTTATCATTACATTTTATGTTTTATTATACAACTATTCATTCATCAGAAAAGTAATGTTTTCCTCTTAATTGATACTTCATTCCTAGAGGGTATTTTTTTAGATTGGTTAGGTGACAAAATCAAAATAATTTTTATGCCTTTTGTACAATCAACTAAATAATTTGCAATAATTAATTGGATTCTCAAAATGCAGCAAAAATTAATTACTTATTTTGCAGAAACAGTGGCTACACTTTAATAAGTAAACTCTACATAGATTCTTTTTGTTATACACAATGTATTAAGGTGTAATATACAAAAGAATTTATTTAATTCTGCTATAATCTCTTCCTTTTTTGCTTCAGATTCTTTAAAATGTTATTTCCATATTTTTGTAATACCATAAATTTATTATAGAAATGTAATCAATTCTTTTTTTTTATATACATTGTTCTTTCAGGACATGGGAGACCATGTCTCTCCACAACTTCTCTTTTGTTACTCAAAGTACAATACAATACACCTCTTATTCTGCCACCAGTCTCTTTAAGTAGGTTACTTGCTGTTTCCTTCTACTTCTCTTAACTTCAATATGTCCTGTAAGTGGTAAATTCTCCATTCCCTCTTTTCTCATTATGTCTCTTTTGATTGTTAGCATCAATTTCCTTGTAATTCCTAGTTTTCTTAAAACTTAGTCATTACTCCCATGCTCTACTCATAGTATTTATTTATAATATTCAATGATAGAACCTCATCCCTATCACTTCAAGAGATTATCCAGTATTCATTGTCACATAGGAGATTAGATATTACATTGCAGTTCAGCCCTTTTTCTTTTATTCTAAAGGTTTTTTCCAATCCATTAATACTTTGCTCAGTTTATGAAAGGCACCTTTCACTATTCCTTTGCACCTTCATCTTTCTGTGTCACACATTCCATTATCAGTTACTACACTACCTATATAATTAAATTTCTTCATTTTGATATTCCCAATTTGTAACTCACAAATTCAGCTGTCTCTTTTGCTAACAACCATACATTATATCTTCTTACATTTCATCGTTAGTCTTTTCTTCTTACCTTCCTCAATTATTTTGTCTAATAGTTCTTTCTCTCATTGGACATGCAAATCATACATCAAAGGGTGATATTTGATGCAAAGAATAGAATATAGATATTGAAATCTTTGAAACAGACCAATGATCAAAATTTTACAAACAGACTTATGATAAAAATTCTTAGAAATAAGTTGTTTTCTTTTTCAAATGAGACTGAAAATTTCTAACTATTTTCTTTGAACAGATTGTAAATACTGAATTACACTAGTTTACTCATTTTTACTAGCAGGAAATGTGTAAATTATATGGATTTACTAATAAATCTTTTAATACTTTATTCTGTACTTTTCAACCCATGACCATTTCCAGATAATTATAGGAAAAGTGACAGTCTCTCTTACAAATACTGAAATGTCCTCAACAGATCATTGTCATAAAATGATTTAACACTCACTACAAAGAACTACCTTTATCTAAGGTGCCCTCTTCCAACCCTGTCTGTGTTATGCTCTCTTTTTGTTTTACTCTCTAGGCCTATTTAACTCTCTATGTCCTATTTTTCCATTTCCCTTTCAGATGCTCAGAACAATGTGAGTTTTATAGGATTTCTAATTAAAATATTATCATTTTTATTATACTACAAAATGATTAGAATTATTAAAGAAAGATTTGAATCTCAAAAAGTCACTTTTGGTTCAGGGGAAAATTTGTCGTCAACAGCGAAACATGATTAAACTCCTCACTACAAAACAACTGTCATTATCTAAGATGACCTCCCCCTCCAATCCTTCTCTGTGTTGCACTCTCTTTTTGTCTCTCTAAATCCCCCCTTCCCTCTTTCCTTCTCTGTTTTACTCTCCATGTCCATCTCTAATTCTGTTTCTCCTCTCAGTATATGTGATACCCAGCATGGCACACACCATATATAGGTACAAGTGTATATTAATATATAGATTGTTATAGTTACAGCATTTTAGACATTGTATGCTCTGCTCTTCTTCAGGTGTCAGGTTCAATATTACCAAGTTACCAACTACAAAACCTCAGGCTGAAAGGTACAATATCAGAAACATGACTATGAAAACCAATATGAAAACTGTAGTCTGAGTAAATCAGTGCCTAATAATAATAATAATAATAATAATAATAATAATAGCTCATCTCAAAGATTCAGACAAAAAGAAATAAATAATAATTCTCTAATCTTTACTTCATTTCCATTCATATTCAATTGTTTCTGAAAGCAGATCTAAATGAGCAAATTATTCTCATTACTTTTTCATAAAGTTCCATATATATATATATATATATATATATATATATATATATATATATATAGAGAGAGAGAGAGAGAGTGAGAGAGAAGTACAAATTAGATCTATTTTGATTATGTTTAAAACCAGTTTATATCAATAAAAATTATTTTGCTTAAATTATTATTAGCAACCATGTCTTTCTATTGATGTGAGAAGGAAGTGTAATTTCTGTGGATAATCAACATGACATTTAGGTTTTTCTTTTCATAAATCCACTAAAATCTATCTGCCCCCATGATCATTGCTATGAAAAGTATTTGAGGCTATGTGGTTTCTTTAGATTTGCAGGTAGTGTAAGTTAGAATTCCAATCAGGTTGATTATATTCACTTACATGCAAATATCCTTGGGAAAGATATGATCCATATCCTCTACCCTAGCTATGGGTTAAATAGTAGAATTTGTAGCTAGAACAATTATTGCTATTCTCAAAATATTAATGTAAAATATTTTGCACTTGCAAAAAAAATCATTATTCTTACAATCTATTTTGACTTAAAAAACAAATAAATCAATTGTGGTTTCTTTTGAATAGCTTCATGAAAATTCTGTCCATACTTCAAAAGAAAAAAAATGAAGTAATTAAAAACAAAATTTTAAGTTCAATTCCATTGACCAGGCATATGAGGTTCATTATATAAATATAAATAAATATATACAACAGAAGAAAAGCTGATTCAGAATCAATATCAGTAAATTTGATAATTGTAAAATATACACTAAACATGTGGAAATTTTCATTCATTACCAGTTTAAGCTTACATTTCTTTTACTCTCATCAATGTGTATCCATTGTTTATTTCAAAACAATCATATATGCTAAACAGAATTGATTTGTTGATTTTCCCCATTTTTACCAAATTTCTTTCTTAGTTAATCTAACAGCTCATTATTTTTTTTCCTTAAAATCTCATCACAAGACATCTTTGCTTTTTCTGCAACTCTATTATTAACTTTTATTGATCAAAGACCAGTCACATGGCAGAAGTGATTCAAATCAGAACAGTCAAGATTCAATGTTGCTTCAGCAAATCTGAACTAGGCACCAACTGCATGGTCAAATAATCCCAAAATAAATTTTTGGTAGGTCCACAGGTTATCAGCAGCACTTGAGAATCTTTTCTGAAAACTCATTGAATGTTGATAACTGTAGCCTGACATTTACTCTTCTGCACATTGTCTCTTCAAAGCATGAGACTTCAAACAAATAAAACTTAATAGCCGATTGACAATGCAGTTTATCAGGAAGATAATTTTAGAATAGCTTATAAAAATCTTTATTAGTTATTAAAATAATTAAAAATAATAGTTAATTAAAAAGTGTAAATATATAAATACTAGTGTAAATTTGTTTTATACATTTACTTTTGTGAAAAATGTGTTAAAAGAAAGCCAGACAGTTTGTGAAAAATTGTTAGATTTGTGTGTAAAAGTTTTTTTATTTAGAATTGGCTCTAAAAAGGACTTCCAAAATTAATGGTCATGGCAGACTATTAGTGATTCATTTTTTCAAATTTAGAAAAATATATTCCACTTGTATATTTTGTCCAAAGTTGAGGCTTGTTTTCACCACTTTTAAGAGTATATAAGAACACTTATCAGATGAAAGGCAAAAGATACACAGACATCAGATGCAAAAGAGGTCATCTGGCTACAGAAGGGTTTTTAGCATTAACTTGTGAAAGTTGGTAGATGCTGCTAATAGAGGTAAAAGGTTTCAGCATTCTCAAGGACTTTCATGATGACAAAAAAGAACAAAGAAAAATCAAAAACTGACCATGGCCTGAGCTGATGAAAAGGAAGCTCAAAGGAAGCATGAAGAAAACAGAATGACATTTCAAAACATTGTTAAAGTTACCAGAGACACTCATGTGATAATGCAAAATAAGTTTTGTCATATCTCTATTAGGTGAGTGCACCTTTCTCTAAAGAGTAATTTTATTCCTTTTTTCAACAGTCTTTGTATCACCTTCTCAAGGTTATTTTTGCATGATCTGAAAAATATTATAAATCTTTTTTGGAGCCTATAATTTCTATAAATTTATTCTGTTATCTTGCCTTGTTCATAATAAGGCACACAAAAGCAATTTTTGTGCAAGCGTTTTGTGAAAATTTTATTTTTTTATATTGTCTCATGTCTATGTAATAAATGTTTGTCCTTTCAAATTTCACATAGTAGTTTTGAGTCTTGTTTGTTACTGTAGGCAACTTTTTTAATATCTGGGATGAGAGAGGTGACATTCTCTCTTCACCTGTCCCCCTCCAAACTCTTTTAATTTTTCAGTAACAAACATTTTTACATCAGGTTTCTTTTATGATTAACTATTTTTAATATGCTGATCATCATTTTATCTTGATATATTTATTTAATAGGATATTATTAATATCAATTTAATTATACAGGCTGTTAATATATTTTAGTTAAGTGCACTATATATAACTTTCCGGAAATAATTAGAGAGTGTTAAATTTTATTATATAAAAGCTAATGTTGTTTTGTTTGGTTGTTTTGTCACACTAAAGCAAAGAGAAAAAATAAGTGAACCCTGCCCTGATTGGAACTTCCAGCTTGGAAATAAAGAGACAAGTGACATACCAATACACCAGTGTACAACTGAAGGAAATATTCAGGTAAATTTTCAAAAACTATATTTGGGTATTTTTGTTGTCTTTTTAAAAAAACAATTTGTCATTATATCAATCAGGTACTTATATTTACTTTTTTCAAATAATATTAATGTATTAAACTAATTTAAAACAATAAAAACTACATTTAAAAATCTTTGTATTTTTATTATGTTTTAATTGAACAACCAATTAATGGAATTAATCATTTATATTTGTGTGTTTGTAAATAATATTGTTGTATTAGACTATTCAAAACTACTGAATCTTTTAAGAGCTTAGAAAATTTAAATGACATTGACTGTTAAGGGAAAGAGGCAGAGAATTTGAAAAGATCAAAAAACAAAATGTAATTAAAATTTTTAAAATATTCAACAAATGCAAATGAAGCAAATTAATTTTTTTTATGAATACATAAAATGATTGATTACATTTGGCATCATTGAAATAAATTTTATTCCAATATCGATATACAAAACTTGATAGAGTCAAGCCAGTTGAAATCAGTTAGATGAGTGGTTATATTTATTAAAAAAAATCATTTTGGAATATTTTTAATGCCTTTATATTGTTTTCACACACATTGAAATCTAGACAATTATATATATATATATATTCTTTTGTTTTGCAAATCATAAGAGAGAACAAAAAGAAAATCAAGTTCATTATATTTATAAATACAAAAGGCAATTACAATGACTTAAAATGTCATTAATCAACCAGAAAATTATCATAATTGATAGGCACTTGTACACATATTTTTCATAACTGTATATAAGGGAAAAAAAATCTAATAATCAAATAAGTACAGATGACATGACAAAATATCCCTCAAAATACATGAGGAATGCATGCAGAGAAATGATATGAACATTCACTACTGTCAGTAACCAAGAATAAGTAAGTAAAGCTTATGTGGAAAAACAACCATCTTGACTGACAAGTGCTTGGAGAGAAATCCCCCTGACATCAGACTTGAGCACAAAATCAGTCATGGATGGAACCTGATAGATGTTGCAGTACATTACAAAACCACCATGAATGCAAAGCAGGTGAAAATACATAGATACCAAGACCTGGTTGGAAATATTGAGAAAATGTACAAAGCAGCAACAAGTTTTTCCTTTTATGATTGGTACACTTGGCATTATCTACAGGAATGTTTCTGCTTTTCAAGACACTTTGGGGGTACCTGACATCATTGAGGCTGTGCAGGTGTTAAGGATATATGTTAAGGAAAGTAATGCATCTCTAAGCTGTTGGTTAGAACTGAGATATAACTATCATAACCTGGTCAAAATATCTGAGAGTCAGAGAGGATATCAAATCAAATAATAATAATAGTATAAAATCCATAAAATCACATAAGATATTGAGATTCAAATGAATCACCCTAATAAATGATAATAATATCTCATGTCAGGCAAATAATATCAGGTGTTAGTCTCAACTATAACAGGAGAGAGCTATGATAGAAAGATGTATTCTCCCATTTACATTTCCCCCATTATGGGCATTATTATATCCATGATATAATAACACCTTACTTCACAGACAGTACGGAATGGCCAAAAGGAAAAGGAATGACAAACATGGTTTGTTCTCAGAGAGACTTTTATGCCACTAAGACATACACAAAACTATATATACATATATACACATGTCCCACGCAGAGAATTATATATCATATATATCTACACAGCAAGCAGAGTGTAAGAAGAAACAAAAGGGAAGGGTCTTACATATAATATGGAGATACTCCTGTGTATGGAGAAGCTATGTTTAGCACTCTAGAATCAAATGGATCAGATGCATGTATTATATCTCAGGTGAGGACATATTTCATGAAGAGGAAAGAGTGAATTTTTGGTTTTCCCAAATTGAGGACTGCGAGCTAGAGTTTCTTTCTATATCTGGAAAGATATATTCCCAAAAGGAAATGGCACCATGAATTTGTAAGCTTCTGGAGAGACAGTATCTGCCCAGGACAGTTAGGGGGGGGGGGTCTGCAGGCCAAAGTAAGCAACCTCTCAGTTTGGTTGCTGTTAACAACTGAAGAACTAGCCACTCTTGTCACTATATGAAGTAAAGTCACCATGTGACTTATCTCCACCAAAGAGAGATAATCACCTTCTGTATCCCTACAAGCAAATCCAAGTCAGATGGCCAGATTTAGTAGTATTTAAAAAAAGAAAAAAAATATCAGATAATGGATTTTGCTGTTCTGGCAGACAACAAAGTAAATCTGATAGAATGTGAATATAAAGATAAATATCTCTACTGTACAAAGGAGGTGAATAAGTGACAATTATGTTGGTCATTATCAGGAAACAAAGAATGGTGGTCTTGAAAAGTCAAGATAAAGGTTAGAGGAATTGGAAATAAGAAATATTAGACCATCCAGATGACAGCATTACTGAAAGTAACAAAAGAAAGCCTGGGAGTATTGTAGATACTTGTTATTTTATCACTAGTGTCAGCCATCAATTACTAATGGTGTGAAGATTCAATAAGTGAATGATAATAATAAAATTAAAAAATGAGAAAATATATAAAGAAATATTATTCGGTGATAATAAATGACAAGTATTAATAAAGAAAAGAAAAAAGAAGCTAATAGATTGGAGAAATATACTTTCGTTAATACTTAATATATATCTCACTTAAACAATCTAACAATATCCACAGGTAAACAAGAGGATAAAAAAGAAAAATAATACAATAAACTTTTTTTTTTAAAAAAGTAGTCAAACATGTCATTGTTCATAGTTTTATGGCTAAGATGGTTACTTTGTTGGCCAAGATTTTAATCCCTTTTAAGGGTAGATTTCAAATGTTGATTTTCAAGATGGTTAGGTTATTCTTGTTTGGAAAGTTGTTTTTTTTTTTTTTTTAAGCGTTTTGCCCCAAGCAAGGCGGGATGCAAGAGGTTACAGAAAATTTGGAGCAAGATCAGATAGGAGTGATAGAAGAAAGGATGAGGAGAAGGGTAGTGGATAGATCAAGGCAACTGGAGATGTCAGTTGACATTATATTTGAATAGCTGGAGATTATAGCTCTCAGGAAACCTCTATATTTGGCCTTCAATGTCAAACATAAGTACAGACTCACTAATTTACTATTTATCAGTAATTGCAAGCACCATGTGCATCATGGAGATTTTGTTTTATATGACCTGATATTGGATTTAATTAATGCTGATCTTGTTAGTCCATGCAACTTACTAGCTATTCATTAGAAAAGAGTCAAGCATATATTTTATTAAAAACAACAGGGACAAGAAAATAATCAAAACGACAGACATAAATGACAAGAAAATTGTTGAGCAATAAAAGTTATCTATAGAATTTTGGGATATTTAGAAACTGAGTTCTTATATTTATTTAGAGCCTTTCCTCTGATTGTTTCTTACCTTCAGAAGATTTCTTATTTTACAAATGTAGGAAAAGACATTTTAATCTTAAAATTGCATTAGCTTTTATATTGTACTGTACATATCTTTATTTTGGAAATATATATATATATATATATATATATATATATATATATAAGTACACACACACACACACATATTAATGTATATTTTGGCAGTAACCTTTCTTTTAAACATATTTCATTGAATATGACAGACAAAGAAAATTTAATAATTTTTTTATTTAGTTTTTTCACCATTCTTACATTTTTCCATTTGGTGGGAGTAAGGAAAAAATGGAAAAATGTAAGAATGCTGGAAAAACTAAATAAAAAAATTAAATTTTCCTTATCTGTCATATTCAATGAAACAGGTATAGTATAATATATATAACTACTATTAAATCTTTTTACTTTTACAGCCTGATCATATTGGTGATAACAATGGAGAAATAAAAAAAGTAATGTGATTATTGTTAATAATATTATATTATATTAATATTAATGTAACCTGATCAGACACAGGATTATTAAATATTAACATTAAGAAAGAAATCATCAAAAAGCAGTTCATAAGATGATAGAGTAAATTTTATTTTTATTTAAAAACTTATAGGTTGAACTAAATGATGATATTTCAATGTTAATAGTGAAATTTTATTTGCTGTCACTGTGAGAATAAGATGTTGATTTTTGTAATTTATTTACAAATAAAATGGGTCAATCACATGTTCTAAAATATTTGCTTATTTGATAAAGGCAAGGAGGCAGAGAACCTTAAAATTGTATATTTTTATGAGCAACAAGAATTGATAATAACTGAATTTAATTAAGAAAGACTTAGCTCACTTTTCACTAATCAATTAGTTACAATTATGATGATTTTTCTCTTTCATTGTGTCAGATATGAAAATTGATTTTTAAATGAAAACTCTTTATCATGAAAAAATTCACTCAAACTCAAAACTTAATTCAATCGGACACAATATAGTAGCATGAAGCAAAAGGATGAAGATTGTCACGAGTTTATTCAAAGTTAAATATTGGATTTAATGACAACCAAGGAAAGGAATAAATTGTTTTCCTCATTTTTGAAAGATTATCAACATACATGACATATTCTCTATTATATAAAATGAATGCATAGATATAAATTTAAATCAGTTAAACATTCATTTATGAATCACAAGGTTAAAAATTTGCTTACCAGCTGTACACACTCTCATTGGTTGTACATAGCCCAGTATATGAACATTTTGGTCATTTGGTCAGAATATGGGAAGTGGATCAGGGAAGATAGTACTCCCTCATATATGGGTATATCACTTGGCCTATAGCCTAGTGATGAAAGAAAGCATTTATTTTATAGAGAAAATATTTATTTTTCAACAAACTCTTTCCTTGTCAATGCACTTAGCCCAATACTTCTCTACTTAATTTATAGATCAAACATACAGTGAAAATTCTCCTTGTAACTGTGTCAGGCTAACAAATATTTTGTGCGTGCATGTGTACATCATATATATATATATATATATATATATATATATATATATATATATATATATATATATATATATATATATTCAAATGTAATGAGAATGAAAATAATATAAATTCTAACATTGATGGCATTAATTAAAAAAGGACTCAATACCAAGCATAGAGTATTAATTATTTATTATAATTTTTACATACAGACAAAAACAACTTACTACAAAGATGCATTCTTGCTTCAATGTGGCTGCATCTTGACTGGTGAGAACGAAAAATGTTTATGAACAATTCTATATACAAGCAAGCTGCTTATGGAAAAAAAAAAACCAAGGGAGAAACACCTTAAGAAGAAATGGAGAAGGCTAAAGAAAAGGGAGAAAAGAGAAGGAAATAAAAGACGGTGACCAAGTAAGACAATAGTATTTGTTGATAGCAGTTTGAGCAGTCAAGGAATGTTGAGGTGTTAATACAAGGGCCTTACCTGAAAAGTTTAAAACAAAGCAAAAGTGTCCGCTACAGTTTTTGATACCATGCAACGGTAAGAAATCTAAGCAAAGTACACCAAAACTCGCAAGAAAAAGGAGAAAGAGAAGGAAAGGTGTAAATAGAAAAGAGGAAAAATAATGAAGGAGAAAGGAGGAATAAGTATAGGGCAAGGCCATAGTAGTAACTGAAGACACTTTTTTTACTGATGAAGGGTCGGAGATCTTAAAACAAAACCAGAGCTGAATTACACAGATTTATGCTGAAGTTTCTGTTATTTGTTGTGGAATAAACGTAGTTTGTAAAATAATAAATGGTCATTTAAGTGGAAAATTTTTTGGTATGTTAAATACATAAGTTATTTGGGGTATTACAATAAATTTTAGTTCAGAATTTAAGATATAAGTAAAAAGACATATAAAGTATGGAATGTTAATAAAAATTTTTTTATAAGCAAATTTTGACCTATTGCTGAACTGTATAACCTATAGAATAAGTATGGATATAAATCAATTTATCTGATACTGTTGCTAGTATTATATATGTGCAAAACAATTTAGAATCATAATCTAAGATAGATCAGTAGAAAAGTATATAAGAAGGTAGAAAATATATAAAGGAGGTGAGTTATAAATTTAAAAGACTAGCAAGATTACATTGTTAGACCTTTAATGTGTCTACAAATGGTAGTTTCAGATTTTTGGTTTCATAACTGATATTTTTACTGCAGACATGAAAAACAAGGCTCATTCAGAGATCTGCAAGTTCTGTCTTGTTTGAGGATTTTCCGTTTAACGTTAGGTGTTTTGTTTTCTTCCTTCTGCTTCCAAAAATATTTAGAAAGTGAAGTCATATTGCATTTGCTTGCATTAGTAAAAGAGGATATGTGGTTATAATATTGATCCTTAAAAGCTTTTCTAGTGGACCCAACATACAATTTAATATTATTGGGGTTTTCAGTTGATGAGATAGAATGCATATATACAATGGATTTTGTTAGGAACTAACCGAAATCCATAATGAAATGCCTAACGAAATCCATTGTATATATGTGTTCCATCTCATCAACTGAAAACCCTAATAATATTAAATTGTATGTTGGGTCCACTAGGAATGCTTTTAAGGATCAATATTTTAATATTATATAGGATTTTTAGGAATAATTTTCATTTTCCAGCCAAAGCCAAATGAATTTGACTAAGTAGTAAAATATATTTACTATTATCTTGATTTTATTGTTTTTTTTATTATTATTAGATGAAGCATTGTTAATTATCAATCATGTTTACGTTTATTTCTTTCATTTCAGTTTCAGTTGTTTTTTTATCACATCCATTCAATCATCATTCTATGACTGTAAGTAAACAGCACTGATTAAAATTAGAACAATAAATATTCAGCAAGATTTGAACACACATTTCTATATTTGCTATTGTTAAGTATTTAATGTTCGCTGAATAGTGTTACAACTCTCTTGAATACTATAATGAATGTCAATGTATTTCTTAAGATAGGTCTGAGGAAATGACTGCATGATTTTATGGCACACTGACAGTTGTATAATAGTCATATGGAATTTTAAATCGAGTATCAGTCACTGTTTTAAATATAACAAATTATACTTTGATGCAGGCACAGAGACATTGTCGCTTGGACAAAGATGTCTGAGAACTAAATATAGCATGTTTGTTCTATTTCTTGAGTTATTCCACATGTACAGCCATCATCTACTCATATATTGTTAAATTGCAGACAAAGTGGAGATGTCCACTAAACAATATTGTTATTGGGAAATATAAATTTGCAGTTATACAAGACAAAGACATAGTTGTAAAATCATTGTTATATTGTTTGCTAAGATGTTTTTAAAATGTTTAAATATTTTGAGTTATTTATTAACACTGGGATGCAAATTGAATATTGAACATTAAGTAAATTTTATTTACACTCTGTCACATTTTATTGTGCAATTTAATTTTCACAGTAGAATTTGTATTAATCTACTGATGTTTGTAAAGCTTTCATAATACCTTTATGTTATAAATATTACCATATGAATTTCAGCTTATAATATCTGTTTTTAGAAAGGTGTGGTTTGGTGTGTAATTTTATTATACAAGCTGAGGGTTGTTCATCATATTTTAAATAAATAATAATATAGTTGTTGATATTTTTAAGTTTCAGATTGATAAAGGTTGCCAAGGGTTCATAAGAAAAATATTAAAAAAAAAGATATTGTAAAGTTATTGTGAGATGTTACAAATTTGCAAATATTGAAAAGAGATCATAGAAAAATCGAAAATCAAATGAAATCATTGGCAATATGAGAACAAGAGCAAAATTGCTGTTTTTAAAAATGTCCTAAAGAGATTTGAGAAAAATTAAAAGGGTAACAATCCAAAAAAGTAAAGTGACCAGCAAGAAAATATCTAAAGAAGCTGATATTGCAAAGATAATCAAAGAGAAAAAATGTAAAATATTAAGATCATTGGCTTTAGAAACAAAAACAACCATACTACCACCTTTTCAATAAACATTACAATGAGAAACATGCAAGTTTAGAAAAGAAATATCTAAAAATCTGATTTCTCTACAGTATTTTCTAGTAATGAATATAGATCTACATTGAATGGAATATATACCTGAGCTAATCATCATAACTCAGAAGATAACAGTGGAATAGGTACAGTAATGTTTTAGATTAGTACTGTAAATAATAAAATTATAGGTCTCTTCAAAGTGAATAACATTATTAAGGTAAATGCAGAGAGTTGTTGTAAGTTCTTGAATAAAACCTTTTGTATATTGGTACTGGTTACAACCAAGAAGAATTAAGTTAGAGTATAATCCAATGCCCTGGTGGTTAATGCAGGTGTCCCTCACGACTCACTTCTTGGACAAACTCTCTTTCTCACTTTGGTAAATGATCAACCTAAGAATATAAACTGATCATGTCATCTCTAAATGTCAGCAGCTGAAGTCTCTTCTGATCCCACACTACCTTCCCAGTGAGGAAAAAAAACTGATTGGTTACATTCCAGCACCTCTTATCTGACCCTGAACTACTGCCAGTCACAATGAATGGATGTCCCCTCGAGCAGGCACCATGCCTTGAGAAGATATTTGGCCTCAAACTCACACCTGACCTCAAGTGGAATTCTTATATATGATCCATCACTAAAGATGCAGGTAAATTGATTGGCTCCCTCTACCACTCCAGTAAGTACCTGACTCCTCATGCTATCCTCTACCTTTATAAAAGCCAGATCAGGCTGAAAATGGAGTACTGTTGCCATATTTGGGCAGGAGCTGCTCAGACCTCACTTTCTAGTTTTGATAGAATTCAAAAGCATCTCCAACTCTTTTTCACACTCCAACCTCTTTCTCACAAGTGGCAAGCTTCTCACTGCTCTATCACTACTACCATGGAAAGTGCTCAGATGAACTACATCACCTGGTTCCACCAGGTCAGAACTTCACAGCTAGGACCCACCATGCCCCTTACATAGCAGCAAACTACCCACATTCCCTCCATATTCCATCAGCAAGAAGTAAGTTCCACTCAAACTGTTTCTTACCGCAAACCACTCCCCTGTGGAACAGACTCCCTAGAGGATGTTTTTCCCAATTGCTACAATCTTAACCTGTTTAAGTCTAGAGTCAACCATTATCTTCCCCTCCTATCCATATAATCTTCCCCTTATTGTAAACCTCAACCACAAGTGGCCCCCAAGCCTTGTACATGGTGAACTTTACTGTAAAAAAAACAACAAATGAATAAATTAATGAGTGGAATGATTTAATAAAAATAACTATTAGAGAAATATTCATTGTAAGTATTGTGGTTACTTATTTAACCTATAAGACCTTACTATATGTTATCTAATCACAGGATCAGTTTAACCTTGTCAACAAAGATATTACATAATATTTTCTTCTAATTATATCAACAATATATAGAACCAAAAGTGGTAGGTATTTGCATTCTGTATTCAGTAACAAAAAAAATGATTGTTTACTTTTATTTCACTGAATATTTTCAAGATGAAATTCAGTGGAATTTGCCTCAAATAATGGGAGAGTTCATAAAGAGTTTTAACTAATACTTGAGACTAATCTGAGACTGTAAATTACACTCAGATAGTTTAATCACTGCCAATTTGCCAAGAGACATATTTAATGGTCACTTGTCCAAAAGCCACCTAAAAGGTCACAATTAATCTAACACCTTCATTAATGCTAATTTCACAAGGCTTGTTGTCTTTATTGGCTATTTGCTGTGATATTTATTAAACACAAACATGAAGCAGCTCACAGAATTTTGGGAATAAAAGAAAATGAAACAATATCTGAAGAAACTGTCACAAACGGGTTTAAGATTTTTAAGGGTGGTAGAAATACTCTCAGCCTTAGATATTGTTGATATTACTATTACTAATACTATTTACTTGTATACTGTTGCAATTGTTATGATGGCTGATACAAGTATTGAGATTTTAGCAATTTTGGGGCATTATTTTAAACTGCCCCTCAAATCTGCTAGAGCTGCTCTCATAATTTGGGAAATGAAAGGGAATCTGTACAGACTGTCAAAAACTAGTTCAATATATATATATATATATATATATATATATATATATGCTGTTTTGGTTAACATTTCACTTTAATTTTACTTAGAAAGGGCAACACATTTATACATGAGGTTTCTTAATGACTACTCACTTTTGTTGATGGATTAAATTCCATTTCATTGTCATTTTAACAACTGCTTCACCAAAGTTTCCTTTTAAGGTGTGATACATGAATCCTAATGCTCACTCAGCTAAAGTTTTCTATATATTCTACAACCATTAATCCACTAAATGAAGGGTTTCCCAATCCATACCACTAAGTTATAGTGTATATTTAATTTAATTTTAAGATTTCTGACCAAAAGATTTGATTGTTTTTAAATTACTTTAAAAAAAAGTATTTTCAATCAGTTATCACTTGCAAAGAGATTTCATTGCTAATAATTTAAATAGTCACTAAACTAAGAAATGACAAGGAAATTATATTTTCCTGAAATCCCAGAGACTTAATGTAATGACCACTTGTTCTCCCACATTTGGCACTCTTCTGGATACAGAAATAGTTTTCTTAAATAAATAATTTAAATGCACATAAATGATTTGTAATCAATAAAACTCAAAGTGTATTCACCAATAATGGATTCCTCTGAGTATTGATCTAGAACCCAACCTGGACAAAATGTATCTATACCTCAACTGTCATCAATAAAAAAAAAAGTTAAATCATTATATATTTGTTTTAGGTATTTTTAAAAATATTTATTGGGTTTGTTTTTGTGTATGTAAAAGCTCTAGCAGAAATACCATCAGTAAGCAATATGTTATTAAAGCAGATTGTATCTGTATACACCTATGTTCTTTCACTCATATTCTTTTATAATAGTGATTACAAAACTTACATTGATGTATGAAATTTAAGTGAACATTGAGATCAACACTCAACAGCCACAATCTGTGTCATGCTTAAATGCAATCTTCAGACCTGAAGATTGCATTTAAGCATAGCACAGTCTGTTGCCAATTGGTATTGATCTCAATGTCCACATATATTTATATATGCTCTATTTCTGACATTGAGCACTTTTACCCATAAATATTGCATATCTTAAAATTATATTTTTATCATTATATATATATATATATATATATATATATATATATATATATATATACACATAATTGAAAAAAACATAGCTGAACCATGTATCATTATCCTAGATGTAAGAAGAAAAACTGATCAAAGAAAACAATATCATTTTACAATCTTATAATGTTATGTAACTAAATCTAATTCCCTCCAAGCAAATTGCCTTAAATATCCTTTAATATAATACTGATAAAAACTCTCTTTAAGCACTTTTAGCTCATATATATAAATTGGAAACAATGGATTATCCAACAGATACCTTTAAGCAAAAACATTCCAATAAAAACAACAAATCTATATGATAAAAGAAGTGCTGGTACTCTGTTAGTCATACACTGCCTGCATTGTGAGTGAATGACTTACATGAACTTGTGTGATTTAATATATACATATATGTACACAATTTGATTGAGTATGAAATAATACAGGGAAATAATACATCCCCCTCCGACTCAGTTTGAACAATGCCTAAACTGGGATGAGCAATATTGCTGTACATCTAGAGCTTCTTGACAAAATCCAAAGAAGAATCTGTAATTAATCAATCCTGACCAAGCATCTCAATGTCAGTCACTTTCTTGTTGACATGACATGGCGTCCTCAGTCTTTTCTACAAATATTTTCATGGCAACTGCTCTAACAAGCCTTTTTTCCTTTGTGCCTCGATTTTAAGCATGCTGCTAGATTGGTATCTAGTTTACATCCTTTTACTGTTGAAATTACTAAATGCAACCACCACTTCTACTCCAACAGTTTCTTTTCTTGCACTTTCCCACCTTTGGAACTCTCTTCCATTTCCTTGCTTCCCTGATTATTGCAATCTCAAAAATTTAAATGCAACATCAATCGCCATCTTCTGTCTTCTTGAACCCCATTCATTTTTTGTCCTTTCCTCAATTGTCCCTATTCTCAGTCTTCTCTTTAACTTACACTCCCTGTAACCCCCCTGCAAGTAGACCTCCAGGTGAAGCTACAGCCAATGTCCTCTAACATGAAAGCTCTTTTTTGGTGACGAACATGTGACCATTGATTCTATTAGGAGAAACATCCTCCCTGGCCATTGATATCACTACACTCTGGATGTAGACATAGCAAGGGAGCCCAGTTTACTACATTGTGATAGATGGCCACTGACTCTACAAGAAAGTTCATCTACCTTTTAACAGGTTTTGTTTTTAATCCTGTCTAACCACCCTCCTCAGTGGGGGGGGGGAGTGGTTAAGTTACCGATGACACAACCATGCAGCAAGTACTACAGTGTTACATTACTACCTGCCAATTAAACTGAATATATTTTCTAATAAATGTATTTTAAATGGATAAACAATTTATGTTTGAAATTTGCACATCTTGCTGTCAGAGAAGCACTGGAGACTAAACCAATGTCATATCTCAACATATTAGGTTTTCAAAGTTAATAAATATGAAGAGAGTCATGGCTACAATTTTGCTTTTAGTCAAGGCCATATTGATCAAAAACAAAACTTTGAGGAGAATATAACAGTTTGTAAATTTTATATATAGAAATGTTTACTGGAAGCAATTATGATAAATTTCAGTTGTCAAAACTTGGATTGGAGTTCAGGTTAGCAAAACTGGATCATCTGGCTGTAATAAATAAATAATAAATAAATAGATAGATAGACAAATAGAAATGACAACAAATTTAAGTTGTCCAAACAGAGTATGTTAATCAGATATACAATTTGTATGAAACAATAATAAAAAAAAAAAAAAAACACAAAGCTAGTTCAAAATTCAAATATGATTGACAAGAGAGAGGAAAATTGATTTTTGTTATTTTGTAATGTTACATCCCAGAAGAGATGTTTATTTTTATTGGATGACTACAATACTCCCAAGAGGTCATCTGACCAAGTATTCATTAGACATTGTTAATCTTTTATGAAAAGACCAAAATTATACAATTAGCCTGATCAAAAACACTATCCCATTTTTCACTTCTATCATATTGTCTGGCAATATGGTTTCTATTTGTCTTTAAGTATAGACAGAGAAAATATTCCATTGAATTTTCAAATATGCAAACTTTATTAAAACTTAAGTTTCCAGAAAAGAGATTAAAAAACAATTTTTAAAAATTAATTAGATTTATGAAAATTTAATTTTGCTTACAATTAAAAATCAAATTGTATATTAATCATAGATTTTAAGTTTTCACTTAAAATTGAAGGGAAAAATTAATGGATCAAAGAATATATCAAGAAAAATATCAATGACTATAATGAGAATAAAAATATAAATTTTTCAATTTTACAAATGGAGCTTTCTTAGACTTTCTTTTATGTGTTTGCCTGTAAGTAAACTTTTTGAAATATACAGAATAATTATATAAATTCATCTTCTCATTAGTTCACTCAACCAAAATATTTTTGGCTTCACACCAGTTTTTCTAACTCTGGCTATGCTGACAGCAGTAAACATCAATCAACACAAAACTATCAATGTTGTGTCTATAATAATAGAATCTATAATAATCAAGATGAGAACAATAGTTTGGATAAATCAAAAAGTATATTAATGCCAGATTTATCATTTTATCTTCATTGCTTGCCATAGAATCAAAAAGGAAATTTCCTGAAGGACTGGAAATCAGATATTGTAAAAAATTCCTTAGAAAGTGTATTTTTTTGGTTTGTTTTTAATCTGGACAAAGTTTATAGCAAATATTTATTCCATTTGAACAGCTTTAAAATATTTCCATTTCATTTAAAAGATTTATTTTTCCCACTGAATTTATTTATAATAAAAAATAATTTCTTCTAAAAGGAATAAAAAAGACATTGTTTATTTATGTGTGTCTCTTTAAAAGAGTTCACTGTAAATATATAAAACAAAAATAGACTAAAAAATATAAAAATAAACTTCTGAAGCATGGTAGAAAAATGTGTAATAATTCAATAAAAATAGTTACTGATAAAACGAGAAAGTAGCAGTGTATTTGGGACCAACTTAAAATGGCAAAGACATCTTCATTTTAAGGAATATGTGTGTGTGTTTCTGTATATGCATATATCATTGTAGAGGAGGAGAGAGTGAGAACAAGAAAGTTATACCAAAAGTTTGTTCAGTTTATTAACTAAAAATAAGGCAATTATTTTTTTAAATATTAAATTTATTGCCCAACATATACTTATAATCTTATAATCTTATTTAAAAAAAGAAAAATTTCCCAGCACTAACTTCTGCTTTATTAACTACAAAAGTGAATGCCTTCATCAATATAAAATAGTTGTTATAAAATGTAGTTAACAGTCAAATTAATCTCTTCTTCTAAAAATATTTTCTATAAAGAACCAAGTAACATTAAACAAATACCAATCAATTATTTCTTTCCATAATGTTAACAAATAAATAAAGTTTATTTATGGAAGATAAGTAACATTTATAAGAGTGCTCAATACAAAAAGATCAATTTATTTTGTCATCAGATGCAATCAAATTACAAAAATGAAATAGTGATAAAAATATAAGCTAGAGATGCATAAAACTTACAGATAGTAACAAACATCTATAGTAACTTATTTATTACAAAAATATTTAAAATTTAGTAGTCATCAATAACACCACATTAATATTAAATTTGCTATATAAGTTCAAATTCCAGTCAAATTTGTTAGATTCACTTACGCACAAATACCCTTGGAAAAGGTATGAAGCCTCTCCAGCTATAGGTAAATAGCAAGACAGCCCAGGTTCTATAGCCTTGGATAGCAACTTGTATACTGCTGAAAGAAATGGCAACCTACAGCAGGAAAAAATCTGTCATGTATTGAAAGATATTTGATTGTCTAACCATGTATCACATATGGCACTTAACTGACTGATATAACACTAATGTTACTTACAAACTCACACTTACTGTTCAAGAAAGTATTTCTGAAAATAATAAAATTCATCTTGTATATAATATACAACCACCACTCTTTCATACAGACACATGCATCATAAGTAACACATAATACCTAAATAAAAATTATAATAATATAAGGAAGCTCCTTGTGAATAATACAGTAACACTTAACAAAAATTGTAAACAAAGATTACAAATTTTAGAAGCTGTTCAAATTAAATGAAAACCCAAAATTAAGAAAGTCACTCATTCTGGAATCGGTATTCTAAAATTCTCAAAGATAACATCACAATCATGTGACAACACAAACATTCAAAATTATTCCAGAGATACAAACTATCAAATCAACATTGAATTTCATTTAATCTCTTTCTTTTTTGTTAATAATCAAATCTCAGAGCATTAACAAGAACTAACATGAACTCTGCACATTTCCTTTGCAGCTACGTCTTTGTTATGATGATAAACTATATTTATAAGAAAAATGACAAACAATACATTTTATCTATAGTTGAAGGCATACAATTACGTTCAAAATATATTTAGTTGAAACCATAGAATTGTGTTCAAAATATTTAGATTTTAGCATTAAATAACACATAGAGGTTGATATGCCGCTAAACAAAATCAACCAACCACCTAAAATCCTTTGCAGCTTCAAGATCAAGATATGGAAGCTAATCCAGTGACAAGAAAAACTTATTCAAAAATATAATAGATAAAACATCTGTTATCATTAAATATATGTAGCCAAGAGAAAAGTAGTACTAATACATTTTTCTATTTAATGTATTTCTGATGCTTAAATTTATGCAGATGAAGTATTTGGAAATAAAATTAACAATTACTAATAAAAATAGTGTTGTGTATGATACACCTAATTTACATAAGTGGAGTACCGACCATATAAATATGGGTTGATACCGGAAGAAGATTAAGAGATCCAATCCAGAGACTCTGCCCGACTGCGATTTAGTCAACCCATTATGCAGGAACAGTCTTCCCAAGAATATACCAAAACTAACTGTAAATATTGTGTACCTTTTCCTTGTTTCAATACATTTTGTTAACGTACATTTTGTGTTGTATTATTATTATTCCATGCTTATCCAAGTTTCAACAAATAGATATACAATAAAATATAAACAAAATTAACAATGGAAATAAGTATTTGGACACTATTAAAAATTTATTATAAAAATGTTATGTCAATGTTTAATGTTTGTGTTCACAAAAAAATAGTGTGTCAAAAGGACAGTTATTTGTTTGAAATGATTACTACTGTATACACTTTTGACTCCCTTGGCAATGTTTATTTACAAGATTATAAAAATATGTGAACCACGTAGAATGTGATATTTATTATTTATGATTTTATAAAGAAATACATGTGAAAAGAAATCTTTTTATTCAAAAATTTATAAAAAAATTACAAAATTGTCAAAATATGTAAACCAACTAAAATGCAATATTTATTATTTACCATTTTCCAAATAACAATATTTTATTCATAATTTTATAAAAATATCAATGAACTCTTGCTGTCAATTCTCAAGAATAAAGAAAGTGTATAAATCCACTTTCATTGGGTTTTATTAAAATTCTAATCATCGCTTTTTAAACAATAAACAAGGGAGGCAAAAGTGTATACAATAATTGCAGATAATAACTGTCCTTTTGACAGATCATATTTTGTGTGCACAAAGGTTAAACATTTCCAGTTTTATTTAAAAAGGAATACAAACTTAAATTCTTTCTACCCCAACATTTGTAAACATTTGGAAGGAACACTAGAATATGATGCCATTATATTCATTATTCACTACTTCATCTTCTTACAATGAGGCTGTCATGTATAAACTAAAGGAACTCTGAACCAAAGGGACTGACATAATTAAGTAATATAATGAAGGTTTGAGTTAAGAGCTATAGCAAAAATGTTAGATATTCCTATCAGTATTATTGGATTGATGTTTTAAGAGCAGCTAGAACATTGGTTACTAAAAGTATTATCAATAATGAATTTCCCATGAAAGTTTAAAATTCTGTACCCCATGGAAAACATCTGTGTTGAAAAAAGCACCAGGACTCATAGATGACATTTGATCATTTGCATTTTGAGAAGCTAAATAGTTTTTGGAAGAATGTTCTTTGGTTGGACAAAATGAAAGTTGAACATTTTGGCTACAATCCAACTCATCTTGAAGCAAAGATGGATGTGCCTATGACAATAAAAAAATCTCCAACTCCCACAGTAATGCACAGGTGGAATTATCATGGTTGGGGGTGGGATCTCTTTCAGTAGTAGTGGCAGAGGGTTGGGGGCACTTACATGACTGAAGGAAACATGAATTTTTCAAATATAACAGAGGATTTTAAAAGTTAATTTATTTGCTTCAATGCAACACTTGAAATTTGAAGAGGGATCTTTCAACAAGGTAATGACCTGAAGCATGCAGCTAAAGTAAATAACAAATGTGATGTCCAGAACAAAGTAGAAGCACTTCAATGGCTTAGTTAATCTCTTGACTTCAATCTAATTGAAAATTTATAGTAAAACTTGAAAGATGAATATCATCAGAGTGATTGCAGAAACAATGATTTGAAGGAAGAATAAGCCAAGATTATTAAAAGAATTAATTAAAAGAATATTACAAAGGGCTTGCAAAAGCAGAAATTCTAATCCAGGACAATGCAATTAATTATTAAAAGATGTAATTTAGGTGTCCTAATAGTTTCTCTATAATTACTTTTGTTGAGATTTTCTTCGGTATTGTATGTTTGAAAATATAATATTTGCTTCTTAGTAACTGTTAATTTTCTATCAAAATACCTCACCTATATAAATGTAAATATTGGAGGTATATAAAATATTGTGCAAATTTCCAAATATTTCTTCTCCTCTTCCCACTGTGTGTGTGTGCATATATTTCTGAGATGAGGTATTGCAACTATTTACACTATTTACATTACATCTTCATCTTTATTGCCATATTCACAAAATTTTGGGTGTCGTATGTTCCAGCCTTCTACAGATGATATATCTTGGACTTTTGAAATATCAAGGGGAGTTTAATGAAACTGAGATATCCAAAGGTATGGTACATGGAATTAGAACAATGTACCCATTGTGGACTAAATAAAATGTTCAGTTTGAAAGTCAAAGAAATATCACCTGAAGAAGGCCAAATCATACAATGTTCAAAACATTATAAATATGGCAATAAACATGAGGACAGCAGTTTGAACAAAAATAATGCGCATATATATATATATATATATATATATATATATATAATCAGTAACAACTCTTATGGGCTAATAAGGATCAGCTGAAATATATTTCAGACCAATAAGCAAAACAAAACAACATTCATTCATTCATTAATTCTTGAATTGTAATAATTTGTCAATCTAGTTGGCAAATTTTGTTTCAAACAAGAATAAAAACCTGTATCAACTTTATAACTTTAAATTTTTATAATTTTTACTCTTCCTAATAATATTGTATGTACAAATTTAAAGTCATCTCTAGTTCATGTAATACAGGTGAACCTATTGAAAAGGATAAAAAGTAAATAAGGCCTGGAGAATACACACCATTTATAGCAAATAGCTATAAATGTTTCCCCATTTTCATCTTTATATATAGTCAATCAGTGACAGTTTTTATAAATAAGAATTGTGTAATACTTTTACCATTATTTGCTCTAATGAAAAAAAACTAAATTTCATAAATGATAATAAATTATGATTTTAAGAATATTCAATTCATTAAAATATTGCTTATTTCCTTTATAAAATTATTTTTAGTTTAAATAAACTGAATTAAAATATTACTAATATTTTATTACTAAATTTCCTTAGAATGTTTTCAACAAATGTAGATAATAATTTAAACGATTTAATTTAGATGACACAGGCAGAAATCACAAAAGCAAAAAATCTTTATTCATTTGAATATAAAAAAAAGAAAAAAAACAATTCATTTTAATAAATAGGTTGACTTCAGTGGCTCACAATTCCATTGAGTAAAAGAGTCTTGTTGATTTAGAATGAAAAAATTACATGACAAGATATCTGAGAAATTTGCTATAAAAACCAGGGCATTTAGAATTCATGTTTAAATGAAGTAAGTGTTTGTTTATTTATAAAAATGTATGCATTTGTGCTTTTACTAGTGCTGTGTCAGTTTCTTGTAAACACGTTGCTAATTTTAAGCTTTTCTAATTATGTTTTTTAATCATTTCACCTCAAGCAAGACAATAAAGCCACTAAGATGCAAAGTGTGAAAGAATATAAGAAAAGGGGAAATATTATTAAGGAGTGAGAACCATAAAAGAACAAGAATCAAGAAGACAGAAGATAACAATTAACAAGTTATATAAATTTTTGAAGATGAAACATTTTGTAAGAGAAATGCATTGAAAATTAAAGAAAAAAGAAATTATGTATTTTCTAATAGACCACCCATAATAACAAATTATCATTATTATAGCTAACCATATTTTAGTTTGTTAAGTAAATGTAAATAAAGGCCATATAAGATAGCCAACATATTTAAAATGTTAGCATGAACTCTTGAAAATCATTTGTACAAGCAAGTACGACAAACTAAGATTGGCATCTGCTCTCAAAAAGACCTCCAATCAGTGGTTAACTGGGGAAAGGAATGGCTTGTGAATTTTAACACCTCCAAAATAGAACTGCTTTTATTTAATCATCACAGAAACCCTTTTCTGCTTTACATCAGCATGGCTGATGCTAACCCCCAGGAGAGCAACTGTTTGTACCTTATTGGATTCATGTTTTCCCCTGACATGAATTGGAGTGATTATATTGAATCACTTGTTAGCTTTACTGCTAGGAAAGTTTGTTCACTGTGTCATGTCAGACAATTTTTCTCATTAAAATCTATCTTGTACATTTATAAATTTACCATTTGTCCATGCATTAAGTATTGCAACCATATCTGATCTGATCTGATTCTCCTACTTTATATCTTGAGATTCTTGACACAATCTAAAGAAGTGTCTGTTACCAATTCTGACCTGACATCTCAACTTCTGTTACTTTCCCACCACCATGGCCTGGCTTCCCTTTATCTTTTCTATAAATATTTTCATGGCAGTTCTTCTGATGAGATTTCTTCCTTAGTATCTTGACTACATTAATTTAAGCATACTACTTCACTTTATTTTGAAAAGATCTGATATCTGATCATTTGCTACAATATGTATAGGTAGCTTTACTCTATACTACTCAAAAGGTTTGTTTTAAAAAATTGTAATAATCTTGCTTTGCAGAAGATAACAGATGTTTGGTTCAATGTGTGGAAAAATTATCCATACATATATGTCTGGGCTTTCACAATGATAAAATACAGTGGGCTATGATAAGTTTTTAGCCACCCTCGATTATACCAATTTTTGGCTTGTGTAATAACATCTCTTCTTTTTTTTCAGACAATACCGTGCTAGTATCAAGCTTCTCTCATCTATGAATGATAGTTGACTTATATTTTGCAATAAAAGTTTGCAGAGGTAAGGAAATTGGTGAATTTCAATGTGGGCAAATAATAGAATGGCATCAACGTGACAAGTCAAATAGAGAAATTGCTACGTTTTTCCAGGTTAATCATCAAACAGTTAATAATATTGTCAAGAAATTTAATAAAGAAGGCCATTGTCGTGTGGAACAATGTTCAGGAAGACCAAACATCGTGTCTGAGGGTGCTGAAGAGGGAAGTCACCAGAAACCATCACCAGAGTATCAAAGATGTCACCAAGAGCACCTTGACCGAAAAGCTTCAAGAGCGTGCAACCAAAATCACATCAGTGGCAACCCTTAAAGAAACATTGCTAAAGGAGTGGCAAAATATGAATCAGACAATTGTTGATAACTTCATCAAATCCATGAAAAATCAAATACAAGCACTGAAACTAGCAAATGGAGGACCTACTCCATACTAATTCCAAATACTGTTTGTTTATGTTGAGTTGGGAGTACGTAATTAAATTTTGAAATTGGGTGTAGTTTATTTCTCCTGGCTAAAAACGTTTCTTAGGCCACTGTATATACAGTATGGTCAATTTTTACATACATTGGAATCAAAAGCTGATACTTTGAACAAAAACAAGAGAAGATAAATTTAAAAAAAAAAAAGAAACTGTCTGTGACCTTCTATAAAATGTACTTAAATGGAAAATTACTACTAAAATATACATTTTATATATATAACAATTACCTTCCTATAAGCAAAATGAAATTATTTTCCAACAAAGATTATTGTATGCAAAATGTAGAAACATACACACTGAAAAGATAAATGTCAGTGAGTATAGAACTTCAGAAATATGGGCAACTTATATTGTGAACAAGTTAAGACATGTTGATATTGTGTGTGTGTAACTGAACATAGTGTGTGTGTGTGTGTAACTGAACATATTGTGTGCTCACGTGTGTAATGGAACAACCAAGGCTTGAAGGTAAAGAGCCCAGTCTGCCCTGCTATTAGTCTCTGGAAGGAGCAGTGAGCGAGGGGTAATAAATGGCTTTATAACTGTCCAAGGGTATTTATATGAAAGTAAACAGCCTCAGCTGGAATTTGAACATGACATGCCAGCATCACTTTCCTCACTGATAATCATTACACAATGATACATCAATAATATTCATGCTTATTGAATAAAAGATATTAAAAACTAAGATATAAATACATACACACTGTTGAATATAAAAGAGACTAGAAACATGTTATATATTCTTACTGTTATCACTTAATTTTACAAACAAAATAATATTAAACTAAATAATACTCTATTCTCTATTGAATGAGAAGGATTTATTTAACACAAGTTACAACAAATAACTTATCTCAGGGTTTGAAATAGGGAGATGTTTAGAATACAAGAGCATCAGTTGAATAAAATCCTTTCAAATTGTCTGAGTAAACAGAAGAAAGAAAGAAAGAAAAATTATGAGAAAAAGAGAAGAATTAACAAAAAGAGAGAAATTGAAAATGAGATAAAGAACAGAAAAAAATGATGCAGAGAAAAAGGAAAAGACTAAATTATAGAAAGTTAGTGAAAGAGGGAAAAAAATGAAAGTAACTAAAAGCAAAAAATGAGAGAGAGAGAGAAATATTAAGTTATCAGTACTGAGTTATTAGCCATAAAAAAAAATCATGGATATATTATGAAATAATGTTTTTTAGAAAGGAAACTAAATGACACATACACAGTAATATTGGCCATTTCCTTATATGGAGACACTCATCATTGGTTGACAGAACTGCCAGTGGTACTTTCAATTGAAATTTATAAAAATTTTCTTAAACAATTTTTCAGGAAAAAAAATTTCTCAAGTTCACTGTTGTCACTCTTTCTAGTATTGATGGAGGATTCCTTCCTAACTTTGTGTTTGAAGTCATGTAGAACATCAACATTTTGATTTTGCCATTATTTTCTCTTTGAATTACATGTGCTATCCATTTTAGTTGTTCCTGCTGTTGAAAGTCCACAAATGATTTGGTTTCTATTATTTGGTAGAGTTCTTTATGATTCTGTAGCACCAGTTTACAAGGTTTGGAGAAGAATGGTCCTTGGTCAGCCCCACTATAGATTTTGTTATTTTTAACCACTGATCTGAAAATATGGTTGTATATAGCTAAAAGTTTTGGATATTTCTGAATGAGTTTCGTGCCATGCATGGCATCCATATGAAAGTCTTCATCTGACAAAACTATTTTAAGTAAATGACTCTAGTTTTTAGGTTAATGTTTTGCTTTCATAGCAATTTGTGTTATTAGACAAAACTACCAGAAGCACAGCCTATTCTATTTCAATTTCCTTTTCTCTTATACTAAATTTATTATAAGGGATCTAGAGATCAAAGTATTTGAAGTGTTTAGTATTTACTAATTCCACGTGCTGAATTTTTATAATGGATTCAGGGTAGATGCCATCACTTCTTTCATTCTAATTCCGGATCATAGTTTCTGTTTGGGAAAGGTTTATCTGAAACCTGTTTTTTAAACACTTGGTTAAGTATGTTGATTTCTTTTTATTCAAGATTATTCTTATGCCAACTATGAATACCTTTGTCATTGACATAGACACCTTCTCATCATAAGTACATTGACCTTGTGAGGGAAAGCAGAAATGCTGTTTTCTATAAGTAGATTCATTTGGAATGTGATTCTAGGAATTCTTTAATTTTACAATTTTTAATTTTTTTTAAATAAAAATATAAAATAAGTAAAAAAAATATCCAAAGAAAAACAAACATAAAACAAAAGAAATAACATGCAATGTATTAGCAAACATAGTCTTGTCATGATAATATAATGAATGCACTTTGATTGGCCTGTGTTACCATAACAATGCAATGTCACATTATTAAGAAGAGACTAGTTATGTGATTGATAGATATATAAGTTCACATTTTATTTTATATGATAGAATACACCTATTCACACCTTTTTTAATATTGTGAAGTGCGTAATAATTAATATCTTGAAGCAATAGCTATGATCAACGAGAAAATAAAAAAAATAAGACACCATTTCTGAATAACTAAAGTCATTTCACATTTGTGTAATGCAAGTAACAGATACATCTCACATTGTAACATAAGTAACAACAAAACTAATAAACAGTAATTTTGTGGTTTTGTACAATTGTACTAAGTAATGATTTTTTGTGCATATTTATAATTTATACAGAAGACAAAATAGGTAGTTATTCTTATCTGTAGTCTTTTCAGTAAGTCAAAAAATAATATTAATGACTTTCAGCCATAACCAAGAAATTAAATGTCAGAAAAAGAAAAGCATAGGTTTTAATTCTTCTCTTTTATAATGATAAAGAAAATGTAGTAGCCGAATTGAAGACTTCTTTATTGCTTTTTGGGACAAATGTTGCTTATTTATATTGTTTAAGGTTGAAAGACATAAAGCACTAAGGAATCAGTCAGTAATGCACATCACTTATAGAGATAATGATAATAATTCCAATGAAAATTTTGGAATTTAATTTCAAATTCCTACAATGTATAGAAATGATATGCAAATGGCCTGATGGCTAATAACAAAGAAAATTGAATTGGCAAACTGTGTTCAAACTTCAGCTGAAACAGTTTTTGTTCACATCAGCCTAATGCTCTTGGGAAAGGTATCATGAATACACTTCTCTACGGGTTAAATAGCAGGGCAGACTGAGTCACCTAGCTTTGATTGGCAATCAATTTAAGAGAACTTTGGATTTAAAACTGTGGTAAAGTTACAGAAATCTATTTTGCTATCTTTCTGAAGAACAATCATGGAAATTTACAGTTTATAGATATTAAAAAGGAAGGAAGTTGTGCAACGTAAGGAAGAAAAGTAACCTTTCTGAGCAGTAAGTTCAAAATGTTTTAAATTTATCACTATCGTTGCATGGAATAAAACACAGAATACCTTCAGAAAATTAAAAACTAATCACTAAACTGATTTTTAACACATTTCTTTCTACACAAAAAATATAATCATTCTATAATTATCAGAAAAGAAAAAATTATTTTTAACATTTTTTTTTGTTGTGTTGTGTTTTTGTTTTTTTATAAGGTCAAAGAATATCTTGCAAAAAATGAACTTAGTAGTAATGCTGTACACTGTAGCCTACTGGCCATTCAAATTTACGATACTATCTATTCCTTTAAAGCTTGATAATATTAACTATGCTGAACATTATAAATAATTGACATATAGTACAAGAAAACATTTGATATAAAGGCAGACATACACTCACACAAAAATGTTAACACTATGCATATCTAAACACACATGCACATCTAAATGCTTGCAGTTAAAAGCAAATCCAAAAACATTTCATGGATATAAAGTTAGAAAATCATTTTTTTTTTTTAAGTATTATAGCTAATATTTTATTATTAGTTTTACTCCATGTTATTATTACTATTACTTTATCCATCCACCCAACTACTGGGTCAATATGTTCTTCAACTGTTCAGGTAAACCATACAAAAGCAAACAAGGAATTAGCATTCCAGTGGGATTTGAACTCACATTCCAAATTTTGGGAGACTACCTTAGATGTTATCCTAACCATTTTGGTTATAGAATCCTCAAATAATCTTTTCAAAAAGCTAGTTGAAGTGGTTCAGATGACAACCATGAAAGAAAAACTCCCAAGGTGTGGGATTCAAGTTCAAATCTCCTCAGAAGTTATTTCTTTGTTTCACATTGTTTGTTCTCATAATTGAACAGTTTAACTCTGGCTGTTTTGATAAAAAATAACAACAATAAAATGATGCAAAGCTAGTAATACAATAGTAAAAATGCATTCATCTAAAAGTTTTTAAAAATGCTTATAGGCAATCTGTATTGGATGAATAAACAAGAAATATGATTGATTTTGTTGATTTATTGATTTTCATAATGTTCTGAAAACAATCAAAGAACAAAATAAACTGAAGTTTTTGTTTGTTAATCAAATATTGATCCTTTAAACTTTTTGGTAGATATCTTTAAAAAAAAAAAAGGCTATATTAATTTTAAAATGCATTTGAAAAAGAAATAAAAAAAATTTTTGCAGTTTTAATTCCAAGTTATTAAATTTTTTGCAGTTTTAATTCCAAGTTATTAAAAATATTTTGCAGTTTTAATTCCAAATTAAATTTGATATTTCAAATGAGAAAAATAATTTGTATTTCACACTGAATTTGGTTGGAATTTTCTTTTCCTTCTATAAATTTGTCCATATTGACAGATCTGTCAACACAAAATAATTTGCTTTATTTTTATTCTTGTGTAGTTTTTTTTTACCTTTCAGTAATCTTAAAAAAATAATAAGAAAATATTAAGCAATCTAATATTTTATTAAATTTTACTTTTGCTTTATAACCTTATTTTCAAAGATGCTTGTTGAAAAAAATGTTAGAAAATGACCAATAAATTTTTATTATAGGTGCCTCTTCTAGGTATCACCAAAATGTGTGCACATTTTCTGATAATGAAAGCAAAATCACTATCCCCAGATTTTAAAAATCAGGAAATTACTTGTTTTAAATGAAACTTTCATTACTTATTCATTATTTTGTGCTAAATTGGTCATTATTTTAGAAAACATTGGGGAAATATTTTATCAGTTTCACACCCTCTGCAATATAACATGAATACTTTCAAGCAGGCAACATTTTCTTTTCTTTTTAAAGTCAAAATCTTAATGTGATTTCAATCAAAATAATTATGCAATACCTTTTTAATAAGCTAAATTTCTTATATAAATCATTAAAAAAATTAATACTGACTGTGAACACATAAAAAATATGGCCCAAAATCTTAAAAGATAATTGAAAAATTATTTTTTATAGAGAGTTGCTGATACCTAATTTTAATAATATATACTGCATATTTTTGATTTCCACTGGAAAAAGAAATGATATTTGTGAAAAATTGACATGTATTTTTACAGTACAATTTTAAAACACTTTCACTTTCAGCCCTTGCTCTTGATATAAAAAAAAAATTAAAGTTTAATGCAATTTTTGAGTGACATTTTTAAAAATATTTTATTTTTCATTTTATAACTTCTTGATGTTTTATTCTACAGATCAAAAATCAAAATCAAAATCAAAAATCAAATGCTGATTTTTTTATTAATATACTCATGCTGATAGTATTTTTGTATGTTTACTAAGGTTTTTTTGTTATTATGTTAGCAATAGAGTAAAAATAAAAAAATCACTTGGATACCATTGAATAAGTTAATAGCTTGTAACTGACTTGAAAACTATTTCTACACTTTTTTCTAATAACAACCTTCCCATATAAAAAACTTCATTAATGAATAAGTAATGAAATTTTCATTAAAATTGGGTAGTTTCCTGATTTTGGGGTAATTTTTCTTTTTAATCTGAGTGTGAGGTTTTTATATTAAAGTGTGCACAATGTTTTCAAGTTGTCCCAAATATTTTGACATTAGTAGAGAAAAGTAATCAAAAAGTAAAAATAAATTAATGATCAATTCAGAAACATCTTTATCAATTTTTTCTAGCTTATTTTTCTTTGACTAAATTTTCATATGAAAATAATTAAAGACCTCAATGCAATGAATTATTTTGAGATCAATAGTTAATAAAATTGTCAAAAACTAATTAAGTAAAAGTGCAATTTAGCTATGTTTTATTTATTTTTTTCCTTATTTTTCATTATTATATTCCATTTCATAGTGATAAATTTAAAATTGTTTATTCAAAGTTTCATAAAATTTAAATATTCATGAGCTTTTTTCTTCAAAGAAAACAAGTTTCTTGAGTCTGGTAGGTTTGGTCTTCCATATTTGATTTATGGCACAAACTTTTTAAACTAGGAAGTAGGGTCTGTCTATATTTCTGAGATGAAGTATTATGTACACTATTTACATTGCTTGGACTATCATCCTCATCTTTGTTGCCATATTTATCACACTGTTTCAGCCGTTGTATGCTCCAGCCTTCAGGTGGCTGGAATGTCGAACTGCACCCTTTATTTCGCTCACTGGGGCAGACTGTTCTAGTTCCACATGCCATGTCTAATGGATGTCAGTTATCAGTTAATTCCTCTCTCCACTGCCTTATTGAACTCACACTGAGTCCTGTCACTGGACCTAACTAATGCCTTTATCCATTGTGCCATTTGTCCTTGAGAACATCTGTGTATGAATTTCTGGATATTATAAACCTAATATCTTCAGCACCATTTTTTACCAGTGCTCATATTGCAATTTTTTGCTGTTATCATTGCATGTTTTTCACTTGAGCTCATATTGCAATTTTTGTTGTTATTATTGCTTTTCTCTGGCACTCCTTATTACTGGTTCCCACATTATATTCATTTCTATACTTGATCAGCACAGGAGATTTTTGTGGCCTAGCATATGTGTTGATTCCTTAAGTTTACAAATTTTCCAATGATGTTCTATGTCTATGATTTCAACCTGATCCCACAGAGGGCAGTGATTTTCCTTTTCTCTCCATATGTGGTCAGCCACACCTGATTTTTCCACTTCCCCTCCTGTTACAGATTTTTGTGTTCTTGAAGCCTTACCTTAAGGGGGCGGAATTATTTCAAATGCATTTTTAGGTTTTTGGGTTTTTTTTTAATAATGTCTGTGGCAATAATGAAACATTACATATCACTTATTAAAAAGTAAATATTAAAAATGCATTTCAAATAATTTAAATATCTTCCTTAAAGTTAAGTTTCTTTCAAAGATAATAGCCTAAAGCTAATTTGTTTAAAAGAAAGAAAAGATAAATTTTACATATTAAATAAATAATGATTTTAGATATTTTTAAAATTTTGGTATGGACACTCATCAAAATTTTAAAATACAATATTTGTCCTAGAGATTTACTTTCAAGTAAATTTAAGGATTAATTAACTAGATTACATAAAAGTAATGCTTAATCTTTACTTAAATATAAAACCATTTATTCATGCATGGTAGCCAATGAGCTGTGAAAAACAGTAGTCTTCTATTATCATTCCAAAGGACATGTAGAATTTAAATATTAATTAAATATAAAGGGCCAAAAATATGGGAGTATAAAAAAGAAAATAATTAACAACTAGTTAAATGATACTTTTCAGTTTAATTAATTACTTTTAGTATTTTTATTACCTAATGCTAGAAAATATTTAAGTGCACTGAATGAGGATTTAAAAAATTTTTCTGATTTTAAAATTTATTAAACTAAAAGGAAATGCTATGAAAAATAATGGCTTATTGAATGGATACTGTTGATTGATTGCCATCACAGAATTATTGATTTATTTCCTTTTTGAACTTCCATGCAAAAATAATCTAGCCATTGCAAAAATAAAAAAAAATAAAATCCTTTTAAAAAAAAGTGTTCACACTTGAAAATAACATTAAACTTTACAGTTTTAAATTTTTCAAATATATCTTTATTTGATAAAAAAAAAACCTCTTGCCACTAACTGCAACTGAATGAATTTCAAAAAAGTATGGAAAAATTACAACTGGGATGAATTTTCAATATGTTCACAATTGATATTGTAGTTTTTTTTATTGAAATAATATCTTCAGAGATATTTTTATATTACTGTAAAAGAGAAATTCCACAAACACTCTGACTCAAAAAGTACATAGGATATATCAAAATGGGAAGTTTTTCTTAAATAATGACCTATTCAAAATAAAATACATTCATTAATAAATACTGAATATTTCATCTAAATTGGATAATTACTTGATATTTGGTAAATTTTTAAAGTGGCAATAAAAATTTTTTGCTTTTATTATTAAAAATGTAAACACATTTTGATGATGCCTATAACTATTGAATATCAACTATAAATATATTGAAAATTTGTTGCAAATCTTACCAAAATTAAATATTGTATTTTTAAAAGATTTTTTAACCTTTTTTTTCATTTTCCATCAATAATGGAAATTTGATCAATCAACAAGGGACTGTCCCAATATTTTAAAAATATCTGAAAGCCT
>CAHIKZ030003174.1:2990000-2995000 GCA_903632075.3 Acanthosepion pharaonis
ACTTGGTAGAAGAGGACACAGTGTTCAATGCACTTTTCTACCAGTTGGCAGGCTGTGAAGATCATGTCTATTGTGCCTCTACAAGTGTAATACTCACATTGACTCTCTGCTATCACTTCAGAACAGATGTGACTTTGGGGGTGATTGAGCAAGATTTTGGTAAAAACTTTACCAACATCTTCAAGTAAGTTTATTCCCCTGTAGTTGCTACATTCTGACTTTTGACCTTTCCCTTTATACAGGAACACAAGAATGGCATCAAACCAGTTCTGATGGATATGTGTGCCATTCCAAAAATCTGAAATTAAATGGTGTATTCTTCTTGCCATTTTGTTTCCTTCATGTAAGAGCACCTCAACAGGAATTTCATCAAGTCCTGGTGCCTTCCCAGTACTGACCTCTTGAATCACCTTCCTACTCTCCTCATACATTGGTGGAATTGTCATTTCATACACAACATCAGAATGAGGCAGATTGTTGATTATGTTCAAATCAAACAACTGGAGGATTATCAAACAAATTCTTATCTTTAAGGAGATTAGTTCCATCCTTTGTTTTCAGTGGAGTTACAGATGTTGACTGAGGCCAAAAGGCTTTTCTTATAAGGCCATACATTACGTTGGAGTCTTTACAATTTTAGGCATCCTGAATTTGTTTGTAAATATCATGCTGCCATTGATTCTTTAATTGGCATAATTTATGTTGAAGTGAGGACCTACAGGCCTTAAAGGACTGGCAAAATGATTCATGATCTCTGTCAGATACACTCAATATCTTCTGATAAAGATCGTTTTTGGTTTTAAGAAGCTGGTTGATTTCAAGATTATTCTCATCAAATCAATCTTGATGTTTCTTTTTTCTTAAACCCAAGACATTGACATTGATGTTGTATATAGTCTTTTTAAAATCTTCCCAGGAACCATCAAACTGAGAGTCATCCACCACTTTTTAAAGATCTTCCCATACCACTGTATTCCTCAACATATATCAACCGATTTGGGCATTTTTTGTCCCTCCAGAACTTTCTGCCTTATACACAATTTCAGTTTTCCTCTTACAAGATAGTGATCAGTACCACATTCTGCTCCTGTCATTACTTGTGCACTGCAAACATTTTGAATGTCATGTTGATGACAAATTATATAATCAATGATATGACCATGGTGAAACCTTGGATGAATCCAGGTTAAATTATGGATCTCTTTTTGTTAAAAGAAAGTATTTCATATAGCAAGATTGAGGTTTGTGCAGAGTTGGAGAAGATGCAAACCATTGCTGTTTACCTTACCAAGTCCCAAACAATCTATATAAAATAAAAGGATAAAAAATAAATAAATAAGTGTCTAGAGAATTTTGTTTTATTTTATTATATTATGGTGCCAAAAAGCTATCTTTCGCTGTGACTGACCAGATGATGTGCGCACATGAATGCCATCATTCGCTTTCAAATGGATACCCTGACCCTACCTTGGCTTCACCTCCTTTTGAAGGTGACTGATATGTGGATAAAAATTAAGTTCTTAGGCCTCTTAGCAAAATGGTTGCCCCAGCCGTTTCCATAGTAATTAATTTTGCAAATGGACGTGCTTATAAAGATGCGTAGATTTCAAGATTGGTTATTCCTAAATTTTCGCTTGAGGATGAAACAGGGCTTGATACTTTAACTCAATTTAATTTTAATAATTTTATTGAGGTTTTCGGCTCTCGTTTTTGAAACATGAGAACTCTTATATAGCAAAGGAATCATTTTTTTTTTAATAATTATATATATATATATATATATATATATATATATATATACACACACGGCAGTTTTAACCGAAGAACTGCCTTTTTGGTTACATCTTCACACCGTAAATCCGCATCGAAATTTTTTACGAAACCGAAATCGTTCGATTTTTTTAAGCGCTATACTGAGTGACCATATCCAAAGAAACACTATTGAAAATGACTTTCAGATGCTAATAAAATTAACCACTTTATACCATTGTAAGAAAAATAGATTGAACAAAAATGTTAAAAACATTTAATTGACTAGTTTTAGGAAATAAATATGAAATTCATTTGTTTAGTTTACAAAAGAAATGAAGAAAAAAAGGAAATATGACATGTCGTCTGAAATCTATTTGTCTCAGTTTAAAAAAACAAACACTTTTTGTGGTAAAATTAAGTTAACAACACAATAGCGAGTAAAAATAAAAAAATAATAGTTGCCAGTTTCGTCTTAATGTTCTTAATTTTATGAAGTCGGATTTTTTGTAAGGGTTTCTTAGTAAGTTAGTACACCACTCACGAAAAGATTTTAAACAAGAAAAAAGAATGAAGATTTTTTTTTTATAAATAAATTTGTTTTTTTTAATTGAGGGAATGCACTTAAATTAGATATTAAGAATTAAAACTTAAAATAGTTCTTAATTTCACTTTTAAAATTTGTATATTTCCAGATATGCGGGTCTCTAGTGTAGTAAAATTAAAAATAAAATATTGTTTTCTACAAATAAAATTATGTTTATATCGAGCGAATACACCTAAAATTAAATATTAAAAAATAAAGTTTTAATCTCAGACTTAAAATGTGTATATTTTCAACACTGCAAGTCATTTTTCTTAAAACCCAAAGTAAAAATTATTCTTTTTTAGCCACTTTTGGTGGGTGTTCTGCCTATAAAATTCTTCTAAAAAAGGAAAATTAACTCATTTTATTTTTATTTTTATAAATATGCTTTTAGCGACACATAAGTAAGATTAGATTAAAAAATGATTAAAAGAGTTTTTAATTTCACCTTTTTTTTTTTAAAGTGAAATTAAAAACTAATTTTATGTGTATCTATAAAAAGAACAGGAGATGCTCGCAGATTTGGAAATCTACACATTCTAAAAATGAAATTAAAAATGCTTTTAATTATTTTTGTGTATTCGCTATATAAACATAAACTTATTTATGTGAAAAAATAACTCATTGATTTTCCTTGTTTAGAAGAAATTTATTTGCAAAAACACCAATAACATTTGACTGGCGTACCAGAAAAGAATTGCCATATTTTTAAAAACATGGGGGGTATCATATTTTGGGGTTTTTTTTTTTAAAAGCCACATCATAACTAATTTCTGGAGAGCTATACCATTTTCTCTCTCAAGTGTGATGTCCAAAGACAGAAAAATATATAGTTTATGCGACGATTTCTTTTGTATTTTATCGTTGACAATTTATTCGAAAGTTTAAACTTTAATCGAAAAGAAGTGTCTGTCGATGCCAGACACTTTTCTTTTCTTTTTTTGCTTACTTTATAATTTTTGAAGGAATTCGCTTCCACAGGTCAGAAAAGAAATGAATATCTTCCTGGTTGTAGTGGTGTGTGTATTCTTGAGTGTACAATTTCAAGAACATTGATAAAGATTGGTCACTTTGATTTTGAAAATCAATAAATTGGGGCGGTGGGGGGGATTATATTTCGTATTTTCGGCTGTAAAAAAATAATTTAAAAAGCAAATTACATATTTAGAAAGATTAATTTATTTTCTTTCCAGCCATGTGAATATTTTTAAGATTGGACCAGAAATACACGAGACATTGCGAGTTGAACGGACTAAGTTTCAAATTTATCAATCTCACACAAAATCAGATATCGACACAAAAAATAAATGGTCACCTTAAAAAGCAAAAATACTAAATTAAAAACCGAAAATCCGCCATATCAAGAAATAAAAACCGGAATCCGATACCGAAACATAAATTATTGCCAAACCACCGAACTCTACATATATATGTGTGTGTGTGTGTGTGTGTCTATAACAGTTTTTGATAGCACGCGAAATTCGCCTAGCTAAAAACTAGCGATGGAACCATATTTTTAAATCTGTTAATTTATAATATTTTTTGTAAAAAAATTATCAATAAGAACACCGGATTATATATCTTACCGTTCTTTCTTTTTTTAGTATATATATATATATATATATATATATATATATATATATATAAACAAAATTGACGTCATTTTCTACCTTAGGATCCTTTCAACCAACACTTTTTCAAGGGCAATTATTGGCAAAATACAAAACAATCAAGACACAGCAATAATAATGAAAGAGGAGAGAAAGTTGGAACGCGATTAAAATAAAATACATTTTAAACGAATTTTCAGGAGTGCAAGCCGGACCAAAATTATCTCTCTAGAGAATATCAGCACATATGCTAATGGTCTCATGAAGATGAACATTAGTGTACAAACTGACAATGTTAAAAGACACCATCAGTTTATTTTCAAATTCAATCTCTAAATTTCTAATGAAAAGAAGAAAGAGTCTGAAACACTGTGTGCTGAAAAGATATCTGAGATCGGCTTGAGTAGTTCAGCCAACCATTTGGCCAACTCGTGTTTTTAGAATATATGCGTCTGGCTACTGAAGGAGTTAAATTTAGTTTTAATGATATGAGGTATGTCCAGACTGATAGAGTTGCTATAGGTAGTACTTTGGGCCCTATTTTGGCCATTATTTTCGTAGATTATTAAGAACGACTTTTGTTCAACAAGGTCCATAAACTTTACGTTTACATGAGGTATGTTGACGACACCTTCTCAATTTTTGATTCCGCCAGTGATGCTACTAATTTCTTTGCGGGACTTAATTCTCTCCACCCATCCCTTCAGTTTACTATGGAGGTTGAAAGTGATGGAGCATTGCCCTTTTTGGATGTTCTTGTTGAGCACAAGAATGGGGTATTCTATACCAGTGTCTTCCGTAAACCGACATTCAAGACCCAGAAAATTGGTCTAATTTCGACCCTGGTTCATCGCACTTTGATGGTCTGTTCTCCTAATTTGTTAGAAGATGTATCCAGAAAATTTTTGAAAGTAAGAGATATCCGACTAATATCATCAAACACGTTATAGATAGTAAAATCAAACTTTTTAGGGAACCAGTAGTTTTGGGACCTATTCAGTGCCCTATTTATTTAAAGTTGCCTTGGCTTGGCAGGAAATGTCAGCTGTTGTCTG
>CAHIKZ030003174.1:3000000-3007500 GCA_903632075.3 Acanthosepion pharaonis
AATGTCCACAAATATTCTTAAATGCCTATAACTGATAATTGAAGCCATTGGTTTATAACAACAGCTTCGCATACTTAATACTTCTTGTTTTCACTCTCACGTGGTTATGTGTGACGTCATGAGCTGTGATGTGATTTTCGCTTTCACGATGCTTGATATATATATATATATACATATAATTATTTTCTAAAAAATATGATTCCTTCGCTACATAAGAGTTCTCATATTTCAAAAACGAGAGCCGAAAACCTCAATATAATTATTAACATTAAATTGCATTTAAGTATCAAGACCTGTTTCATCCTCAAGTGAAAATTTAGGAATAACCAATCTTGAAGTTTGTCGTTGCTTTGAAATTTTTCATGCAGCAAAAACAAACTATCATTATTGTTTCGTCCGTGTATTGTTTGATATATTGAAATGTAATTGTCATCTTTGATAATGGCTTAAACATGTATCAATATGCTGATTTCCTTTCATCTTTCAATGATAATGTTATTAAGCTTATCAGACAATATGAAATGAACTTACTTAAAATAAATAGACACAACTTGCCTATATTATTTAATGAAATATGCTTGAAGATGAAATAGAATTAATATTTTGAAACATGGTTGGAATAGCGAAAATAACCATATTTTAAATATAATATAATATATATATATATATATATATATATATATTGTTTCAACATTAAAAAGTAAGGTTTTTTCAAGTGGGAAATCATGATGCTACTGAAGCATTGTGATTTCCCAACTGAAATCACAATGTTACAGTAGTAATCATGATTTCACACCTGAAGAAACCTTACTTTTTAATGTTGAAACAAGATATACAGATTTGTAGGGGGCATATACATGTTCTAATTTAACAGTGCATAGTAAATAAATATTTATTGCTCTACTTTTGTATTGAGCTCTGTTTTAAATTAATGTTTTGAATGCAGAAATTTTACTCTTAGTTCTTTTACATTCGGATATATATATTTATATATGTATATATATATAAAAACATTTAGTATATAGAGGAAGCAGATCATTATTTAAACATATATCGTTAAATATAACAGGCAATTATTCTTATCATAAGCCTTTCCAAGCATCATATAATGGCATTAGTTTCCAGAAAAATAAATAAAAAAACTATAAACATTTGGGTAATTCTTTATTATATTGGTAGTCGATCTAAGCTTTTAGCCCACATGAGCCATCATCAGAGTGGTTATATGGTCATTACAATAGTGATGGTTACCATCAAAGATGACATACTGTTTTGTTTACATAGAAGTTTGCTATATGATGATAACAGATATGGAATAGCAGATGTTGGCCGTAAATTCATAATGCAGTTTTATGATGTTGTATATAACCATGTGAGGGAAAGAAATGTTATCAATAGAACCAGATGTTTAAATGCATTATAATATGTCAATATTCGTTTGAAATGTAATTTTGTTGTAAGTGGGTTGCTTTGTTTTAATGTAGATGTCCTCCAGTATCTTAAGGTTCTTTTTACTGTGTGTATGTGTGAGTATTGATGTGTTATCAACTAATATCTGTCTAATATACATAGCTGTTTTTCTAAGAAAACATGTTTAATGGAACTAAGGTCAGAAAAGTGACAGGTAAGAATACAGGAGAGCATGGTTGTAGTAAAACCAATATATGTAGTGGACTTATTATTATTAGTATCAGAGATACAATATCTGAACAGTCATGTAATTTGATACACTACATTGGTTTTTGTAGAATATTTAGTTGTGTTGTTTTAGGGCTATTGGAGATTATGATGTCAATTATTTTAAATTTTTTATAATATATGATGAGCTTAAGTTGTTTGTTATTATGAATGAGTTTAACATTTCTACCTATTATGGGTATGAGTGTTGTTTCATCGTGTCTGTAATTATACATTTGGTTACAATAGTATAAGTTAAAAATATTACGTTTATTTTGACATGCACTATTGTGGTTACAATTAGTATTAATATTATCAATTTTGTTAGAGGTATTATTAAGCTTATTGAAATATTTTAATTTGTTGATCAATGATGGAATTTGGGAATCCATTATTAATGAGTGTTTGATTGATGTTATGTAATTCTTTATAGAATATGGTTTTGGAAGAAGATATCATTTGCATTGGATTAAGTTTTTTATAACAGCTAACTTATATCGTTAGGGGCATTCACTATTGTAATTAAGAAGACATGAGTTAATGCTAGTGGGTTTCCTATATAGAGAAGCAATAAATTTATGTGTACTGGAATCAATAAATACATCAAGGAATGGAATTTTATTATTAATATTAAGTTCTAATGTGAATTTGAGGACAGAGTGACTTTCAAATTTGTTCTTAAGCTGTGTAATTTGATAAATATTTTTAGCTAAAATGAAAATGTCATCTATGTATCTTACATATTTAGGGAGTTATTAGTGTCATTAAGAATTTGATTTTCTAAATGTGCCATATAATAATTAGAAAGAAAGGATTCCTAAAGAGGGCCTCATCACAATATCATCAATTTGAGTATAACTATTGTCTAGAGTGTCATGAAAAGCTACCCGAGTCATACATTTTAATAATATGTTTTTTTAAATAGTGGGTTTAATATTAATGGGTTGGAGAGAAGATAATGATGTCAATCATTTCAAGGATGGGGACATTAGTAAAAAATTTTGTATATCCAAAGATGCGATTATTTGATTGTTTGGTTTTCATAGCATGAAGAATTTGTATAAATTGGTTTGTGGAGTTAATACAATATTTACTTGGGAGGTATGGAGTAATTCATTTATTAAGAGTTTTTGAAAGATAATATATTGGCGTAGGTCTTTGTGAAATGATAGGTCATGTGAGCATAAAAAGCCTTTCCAAGAGTCATGTGAGTATAAAAAGCCTTTCCAAGAGTTGTATACTGGCTTTTTTATGGATTTTTACATTTTTGTAAAGGAAGCCAGGTTGATAGTCATAATATTTTGAAGTTTATAGGATCCTATTTCAGCATTGTTAGCAGTAATAACTTTATTAATAGGGTTTTGAAGTTGGGAGGTGGTGTCATTACTTAACTTTTTAAATTTATTGTGATTGTCCTAAAAGGCCAGCAATTTTGAGTGGAAGTCAGGGTTTTTTAAAATAACAAATGTATTAGTTTTATCAGCTCATCAGATAACAATACTGTTGTCATTTTTTAGTTGTTTAGCTGCTTTTATTAAAGAAGTGTTTATAATTCTATTCAGATTTTTATGGTATCAGTGTTTAATAGTTTTGGATTTAAATAAATCATTTAAACCTACCTGTGTAGTAATATGGTTATCTCGTTGCAACAGAAGTATTTGTTGGCAAAGCTTCAATCTGCGTTTGTTAAAAATTAGATTAGTTATATGTGTGATGGGATAATTTGGTCCAAGATTAAGAAATTCCATACTGTTTTCTTTACATAGAAGTTTGCTATACAACGATAACAGTCACAGAATAGCAGATTCAGGTCGTAAATTCATAATGCAGTGCTATCATGTCATAACAGACCATGTGAGTGAAAGAAATGTTATCAACAGAACCATATGTTTAAAGGCATTTTAATACTTTGTAACTGGTTTGATATGTAATTTTGTTGAGAGTGGGTTGTTTTGTGTTAATGTAGATGGCTTCAAATATTTTAAGGTTCTTTTTACTGTGTGTATGAGAGTATAGTTGTGTTTCTGATCTTAGTTCTATTAAACAATATTCCTTAGAAAAAACTAGCTATGTACATAATGTTAGACAGATACTAGTTGATAACAGAATGATAAAACATAACAGACATCAGTTGTCTGTTATATTTAACAAGATATTAATATATATACATATAAATACATATACAAATTTATACACACATATAAACATTTATATACATATATATATTATATATGCATATACACACACACACATATATATATATATATATATATATATATATATATATAGAAAAATTTCTGAGAGGATAGAATCCAGGTAGAACTCAATGTCCAGGACAGAGTAAGAATATAATAAAAAAGGCTTAAAGATGGTTATAATTTATTACAATGGAATCATTAAATTAAAAACCGACACCAGAAATGGTTGTATACATTTGTGGTGACACTACGCACAATAAAAGACAATATAATCTAAACTTAAAAATCGGTCTCAGTTTTTAATTTAATTTAGGTCAGTGATTCAGTAATGAATAAGTCATATTTATCTGTATCTCACTTAGTTAAACCGTCTTTTATCATCTCTTTAAAACTTCTCTGTTAAATTTTAATCCCCACCTTCACTTTTAGGCCTTCCTGTTCTTCTCACATCTGTTACTCCTCTCTAAAGCTTTCATTTACCCCTCACATTTGTCCACCACTCTCATACATACACTCTCACTAAATTTTATTTTTTATTCCCGGAGTTATTTTTTATGATTTCTTTTTGAATTTGTAGGTCTGATGAATTGGATTGTAATTACGATTCCAATGTAATAAATTATAACCATGGAATATTAGTGGTTAAACCTTTTTATTATATTTTATTATATATATATATATATATATATATATATATATATATAAAATGGCTGTTGACTCACAAATCGGTTATGACCATCACTGACATGTCCAGTCCATCAGATAAACTCTCTCCCAACGACATTGCATTCATTGGTTGTGTGAATAACAGTGGCTCATAAAGACACCCATTGATCTCATTACATATGTGATATATCAAATCATCTCCAGGTGGTAGAAGTTGACTTTGAACATCATCACTTCTAGACTTACACAACTTAGTTAAGGTTGGGCATCCAAGGTATGCCATTATGAAATTGCCATATACAATAGACTGTTGGTGTTGATGTGATTTCTGGTGACTGAACAGACCTGCCCTGGACAGACATATCCAATTGCATTGGGTACATCGCCAGGTTGGCACCTCATGACAATTCAGGGATCTCTTCCGAACTCCTCTCTTCAGTTCTGCATATTTTTGATGCCTCATGGATGATCTTGACGCCATCAGCAATACCAGCTCTCCAAGAAATCTGTGTTCAGCTAAAATCTTCCAGACCAATATTGCACTTGTATAGTGACTCTTTAAGGCAATCTTTGTAACAAAGTTTTGGCTTGTGCTGCAGTCTTTTTCCTATTTCCAATTCTCCATACATTAATTGTTTTGGCATTCTGTCATCTGCCATACAAATAACATAACCTGTCCATCGCAATCTGTGCTTGTGTATAATTGCTTCAACAGAGAGTGAATTGTCCCTTTGTAGAACAACAGTATCAAGGGTGTGAGACATCCAGTGGATTTCAAGCACAGGCCGAAGACATCGTTGATGAAAATGTTCCAGTATCTTCAGATATGTGCAACAATTTACCCATGTCTCACTTAAATATAGCAGAGATGACATAACGCACATATTATATATTTTAACTTTTGTCTGCATTTTTATGCCTGTCTGTCTCCAAACATGGAACCTAAGTGCTGCAACTGTATCGGAGGCTTTCTTAAGTCGTAACACTATCTCATCATCAAAGGAGCAGTACCAAGGTATACAAATTTGTTTACTACCCCAAGTTGATTACCATCATCATAAATTGATGGCTCTATATACTGAATTTCTTGGGCACATTGATACATCAGCACTGTCTTGTCAAGGCTGATGGTGAGTCCAAAAGTTTTACATAACCCTGATAGTCGATCCATGAACTCAAAATGACTTTTGTCTTTACTGGAAACCTACATATGTTGAAAAGCTTGCCAATTGACCTGTACCTTATCATAATACCATCATGGTAGTCCGTGAACACATCAAGCAGCACAATTGCAAAGTATATAGAAAACAGTGTAGGAGCCAGAAGGAGCCTGCTCGAGGATATCCCAATTTTGAGAGGATTTTCCAAAGAGAAGCACAGTTAACAGTGTCAAAAGCCTTCCTCAGACCTACAAATATTTGATAAAGGTCCAATTGTTGTACACAACTCTTTTCCTGGATTTGTTGTGCTGTGAAAATCATATCTGCGGTCCACACTGTAACCACATGGTAACCACGCTGTGACTCAGGCAGTATATTGTCAACTATTCTCTGGTTTGATAGAAGACCAGAGTCTAAGATCTTACTTGCCGAAAAAAGGAGAGCAATCCCTCTATAATTACCACATAATTCCTGGGCACCTTTACCCTTAAATATAGCTATCATTGGTGCATCCCTTCAATCTTTTGGCACTTCACCATCTCTCCTAATCTTTACAATAAGATCATGCATAAGTTGACTTAAATGTGTTCCAATGTAACGGAATATTTCAGCAGGAATGCCATCAACCCCAATAGCTCTGCCCATATTGAGTCCCTACATGACACACAGAACATCATCCAGTAATGTTTGGCTGTCAAGTTCTATGACTATTGGTCTTTGGGATATTTTCTTGAGAACCTCAGGGTCCACATTTGAAGGCCTATTCAGTAGCCCATCAAAGTGTTTCTTCCATCTCTTGGCGATGCCACCCATGTCTGTGAGGTGATAATTGCCATCCTCTATCCTGAGAGAAGCAATCTTGGTGGATCTGGATTCTATATTTCATCTGCTAACTCTGACCACTATTTTTCCTGCATAGTTCCAAGAGCACATTGAGCTTTTGCTTTTGACAGCTTTAAACTCTTTTGCACAGTTTATTGTGTTGTTCTTTGACAGGCCTTTTTGCAACACCGAACTTAGTATCTGGCTCTTTCATGCAATGATCTCCTTGATAGCATCATCATTTTCATCAAACCAGTCTCAATGTTTTGCTGGCATTTTACCCAGAACTTCTTCAGCTGCTTCATATATATTCTTCTCCAAAGAGTCTCATGAAGATGTATCATTGATTTCAGTAAGTCATTGTTTTAGTGATTCCTGATTTTCCAGGGAATGCAGTTTCGCAATATTCAGACGTGCAGAAAGCTTTTGTCTAGTTGCTGGTTTAAGAACAAAATTCATATTGGCCCTCACTAGAGCATGATCAGTTGAACAATCCAAACCACGCATAGATCTAACAATATGGACATTCTGCATATCTCTCTTGTGAACGATGACATAATCAATGAGATGCCATTGGTGTGAACGGAGATGCATCCACGTAGTAACATGATCAGCCCTGTGCTTGAACTGAGACCTGGAGATGAAAAGATTATCTGTACAGAGTTCAAGAAGCATTAAACCACTGGTGTTGATTTTCCCAATGCCATATTTCCCCAAACTACTCCAGGTCTCCCAATCTGCACCAACTCAGGTGTTGAAGTCACCAAGGAGGATAATCTTGTCATCTTTTGCAATCATGTAGAGTATACTTGTCAAAGATTCATACAATTCAGTCTTTAAAATGTCCATACTGTCCATTGTTGGAGCATAGGTACTAATAATTGTAGCATATCATGATCCATTCAGATATGTAAAGGGTTATTAAATGCTCACTGACTCCTTTAGGAAGTTCAGCAAGTTTTGAAACAAGTGTGCTA
>CAHIKZ030003174.1:3017500-3109406 GCA_903632075.3 Acanthosepion pharaonis
AGCCAGTTTAAAATATGGAACAAAAATTTTATTTTATTCACATCATATTTAAATATAAATTTGCTTACACTATTGAGTCTTATCTAAGTTCACAATATCAATGACTGGCTAATATTTTTCCTCTATTTCCAACATAAACATCCACTTAATTTTTAAATAATTTCCTCTACAAAAGGAAATATGCCGCTTTCAGTCTCTTAGACCCCCAAGAAAATTAATCAAGTTAACAGATAAAGAAAGAGAAATGATAGAAATGCTGAAGTCAATATAATGAAATTGAAACTAATGATTACATATTTCTTTTTTACCTTTTGGCCTATATATTCAGATCTACAAGAGTGGAAGCCACTTGTGGAGCAAGTAGGAAGTCTTAGTATGACTGACAGATTGGAATGAATACACCAAGAGACACTTGAATGTTGTAGATCATACTGAGGAGTTCAAATGTAACAACTCTAAACCAGCTATGTAAGTATGCATGTAATATATACTTTTTTTTACAAGGCAGTCCCTTGTATTGATGATAAAAAGGACAAATAAAATATTTAGACTTCTAAATGGTTTTGAGCAGCTGAACAAGCTGAAAAGCTAACAATCTTATGGCTTCTGCATTAAAAAATATTGCATCTATGAAATTTATGGTTGTGTATTAAAATAAGGAAAAGAAAAAATCTTTAAAAAGCCAAATATACAAATTTATCCTCAGAGTACTTATTTATATATGCATGTACTTTTATAGTATCTATTTACATATTATAATATTTGGCTTATACATATGTACATTATATGTGTAAATGATTCTGTAATTTTAAATCCATTAATGTCCATACATTTCTTACCTCAATGTACCTTTCTTTTTCCTTTTTACTCTTAATATCTGTGTCTCTATTCCTCCCACCTCAAGTCATTTTATTTCAAATGATCTATACATTATCTATTCAAACAAAATCAGAAATGTATCCATTTTCTCTACGTACAAATGGCAGAAGGTGAGGGAGTTGTGTACTAACCAGAAACAACAAGAAAACAAAAGAATGTGAGTAGATAAGGATTTGGAGAGAAAGAGTAGATTTATAATGCTTACATGGATCACTTTTCAGTTTGTGGTTTTGCGTGACAAAATATGTACAAATATATTATAAAAAGTACAACTGCATCACACATATATACATACATTTATATAAATTTGCATACAGAATGAGAGAAGGACTTTATCACTGAAAATTTTAACTGCAAACTGAGATTGCTACCATAAATTCAGAAGTGTTAAGAATATTGGGATATTTACAGATCATATAAAAGGTCAAGGATGAAAAATATTATATAAAATAAGTAAACTACAAATTAAAGGCTAAGTGTATGTTTTAGAAAGAGAATGATAATAATTTTTTCACTATGGAAAGCAGATGGACATACTTTAGTCTTAAGTCCAATCCTCAATGAAAGCAACTGTAGAATTTCTATTTCTGACCATCAGAGTTATTCAGGAAGTCAAGGTTGCTTTTAGAAGACCCACAATACTTAGAATGCTACAGAAAAGCTTAAGTATTAAAAAAGAAAAGGAGGATAAGCTTGGAAGAAAAAATAAATTAGATTAAACCAGAGAGTTTTTAGTTGTCTTTTATATGTTAAATGGCATTGATTTTCAGTAAAGCTGAGCCCATAGTACTAATCAATGACTGGTTTCCATTACAATTGGCCAAATACTTCCTGCAGTGGTTGAATCAGTCAATGAAGACAAAATTAACAGAAATTAAATACTAATGGTATTATACAGTAGAGCTTACTATTTTGGCTTTTCTTTCTCATTTCAAAATCCTTTTCACACTGTCATCTCCTATTTCAATGTAAATGGAAAAACATACAAGAATTTCCATCTCAATAGTAATAACATATAAATGAATATCACTGAGAATTCTATTTTGATAATTCAGTCATAATTATTAGAATAAAAAATGAAAAATTTAACAAAATATTGCAATAACAATTATGAGTGTATATCATTATTGAAAGAAGTAAGAGGGTACAAATGAAATATTAAAAATGATAAGGTTTTCCATTTCATTGAAGCAGACTTGAAGCATGAGGATTATTGTCTTGTCTATCTTCCCTTTTCTTGTTTCTTATTATATATGTTTTCTTTTTCTCACTAAAACCAAACAGCATCTATGATACATCTTTTTCTCCTGTCTTTCCTCGCAATCAAAACTGAATGGTTCATTATTTATCTAAGATAATGGCTGGGTATAACACATGTGCTAATTTACTAACAGAAGAACAAGCAGAATTATAAAATGATTATTAGTAGGTATAAAATTTAAAAAAAAGCAAAATGTTTTGCTTATGTATCAATGAGAACCTCCCATCAATTCTTTAAATAGTTCTCAACTTGCAGTTCAATACAGAAAAAATAAATACAAAGAGGGAAACTTAATATTTTTCATTTATTTGTTATAACATCTTTGTGAGAAGTCATTTTCAAAAATGAATCCTGCTAAATCTGCATATGCAGTTAAAGCTGAAATTATTTATATGGCTGCAAAATTTGTCATTTTTTAAAATATTTTCATTAAAGGGATGTTTTTATTTTCTAACTGTAAATGACATATAAAAAAAGAAGAGTGAAAAGCAACACATGAGGAATATAGAGAAAAACTGTACTTCCTTGAAGTATTATTTACAATTTCATTACATATGCTTGAAATTATTCATCCACATATCAATTTTAAATTTTTTATTATATATCATTGCCTGTATATGGTTCTCAGAATTCATAACCAAATTTCAAGAAATTTTCACCTACTCCTCTTTTGTTAAAGGTTCTAGGTCTTTAAGGCTGCAAAGTTCCCTTGTCATTACTCATGTACTTAGCTCTCTCCACAAAGTCTCAACTGGGTTAAGATATGATTCTAGTTTGGACACTCTAAAACATTAACTTTATTTTCCATGAACCATTTCTGGGCCAAATTTGATGTGTTTTGGGTCAGTATATTGTTGGAAGGTCCACCAATATTTGGACACAAGTTTTTGACAGACTGATGTTTTTGTTTAGAATCTGAATGTTTTTTCTTCATGATTCCATTTACATTAACCAGACAACTAGTCTCACTGGCTGCAAATTGTCCCTAATACCATAAATACTGCCACAACTATTTAACTGCTGAGACAGTTTTCTTGGGATTGAAAGATTTATCTTCTTTTTTTCAAAAGAAAAATGACATCCCTGTGCAAAAAAAGCTCAATTTTCAATTCCTTTCATCAATGAATTACTGACCAAAGTTTGAATCTTTACCAATCTGACACTTAACAAAAACTTTTACATAACTAGCTTAGAGCATTGGAGATATTTTTTTATACTAAGGATTTTTCTTAACATTTCTGAGGACTTTTCTTGCCACATTAGATGATACCTTCATTTTCTGTCCTCATCCTTTACAGTTTTTCACAGAGTGGACATTCTTGAAATTCCTGTTAATGCTTTGAACTGGCACTTGAAATTGTTTAGTTATGTCTTTGTAGCCTTTTACCTCATTGTGAACAGACACAACCTTTAGTCTGAGGTTCTGACTAAGTTCTTTGATCATAACAATGATGAAGATTTTAAATTGTTTTCTCTTTAGTATGTATGTATGTATGTAAATATGTATAGCTGGCCACTTGTATTTGAGGATACCTGTCTACTAGGGTGGCTAGCCAATCCCTATTGCAATTGCTCACTCAAGCACATTTGTGTTTATTCAACACCCACAGAGTCCACCTGTGGTTTATACTGCAACTATGCTGAGCAGACCTTAGTTACAGTTTCTAGGAAAGAGCGTGTTATCTAGCATGATCAACAATTTGAACAAGGCCAGCACACTCAAGCCCACAGCCATGATGACTTGTGTCAATGGCACCCAAGGGTTCCATCTACCCAATTTCACTCACAAGGCTTGGGTCAACTCGTGGTATGGTTTTCAAGCACTTTCCAAAGGTGCCGCACGCTGGGATCGATCCCTCCAGTCCAATAACATCAGAAAGTATCCTTCCTGATAAATCAACCATGGTGAGATTTGAACCCATGTCTCATTGTCAGAATGAAAACATTCTAACCACTTGGCTAGGTGCCCTTTTCATTTAGGAATAGCATATGATACCCCATTATTGTATTTTGTCTACATTCAATTTAAAGGAAGTGAAGAATTTTTTAATGTAAGGGAGAAAATTAGAAAATTCCAATTCCTTCTTTTATCAGTCATTTCCACTCTGTAATATATGAGTATAAATAATTAAAACAGCTTTTATAATCAAATTTCAAAAAATAGTACATTAGAATTTAATTTTTCTCTGTTTTCCAAAGATTGTTTCTTTCAGTGTTTTTTTGTCAATTTCGGCCAGAAAAACCATTCCTATAATGAAAATATTTTTTCCACAAAGTAAAACAGGGATCTCAAAAAAGGATTTCCAATAAGTTTTACTAACTGGGTCAAGAATTGGTTTGTAAATTTTAATGCCTCTAAAATGAATGCTTGCATTATTTACAATAGTTGGACTGTTACCCTCATCTTCATTGCTATATTCACAACATTTCGGCTGTTGTACACTCTAGCCTTCTTCAGTATGGAATTTTAAACCAAACCCTTTATTTTGTCCACATGCCATGCCTCTTTTGGATGTCTCAGTTATTTCCAAGTTTTGATTCACCACTGCTGTGTCCTGGTGTTGAACTCACAACTCTTTGGGTCTAATTACTGGACCTAGCCAATGTCTTTATCCACTGGTAATAAGGAGTGCTAGAAAAAAGCAGTGAATAACAACAAAAATTACAAAATAAGCTTTGATAAAAAATGTAATAATGATAATAACAGAAAAAATTGCAATATGAGCACTGGTAAAAATTGTTTGCTGAGATTAAGTCCCAAAAATTCACACACAGATATCCTCAAGGACACATGGCCCAGTGGATAAAGACATTGGTTAGATCCAGTCACTAAAACCAAAGAGTTTTAAGTTCAATACCAGGTGAGCAATGGTGAGCCAAAACTCAGAGAGTGGAGTTAAATGGAAATAACTGAGACATTCAGAAGAGGCATATGGAACAATCTAAGTGGATGAAATAAAGGATTCAGTTCAAAATTCCAATCACCTGAAGCTGAAATGTTGTGAATATGTGATGAATGTAAATAATGCAAGTAATTATAATACCTCATCTCAGAGATATAGACAGATACTCCAAAATGAAACTGCTATTTTTTTTAATCATCATAGGGAATCATTTTTGCTTTCCATCAATATGGCTAATGCAATATTGATGGAACAGCTCCAGGAAAGCAATTCATTGGGCTTTATTTGGTCTCCAATTTTCCACTGACATGAAGTGGAATCATTATATCAAATCAGCTGCTAGGAAAGCTGGTTCACTGTGTCGTGTGAGATAATTTTTCTCGCCAGAATCTATCTTGCATATTTATAAATCTACCATTCATCCATGCATTGAATATTACTGCCATATCTGGTATGGTGATCCTGCTATATATCTCAAGATTCTTGACAAAATCCAAAGAAGGGTCTATAATGTTATTAGCAATGACCTGACATCTCAACTTCAGTCACTTTCTGTAATGGAAACAAAATGCAGAATGAGCTGCCTACCATAACTGATAACAGTACCCACCTTCGTCAATCAAAAAGACAATGTTTAGTGTGCTGTCTCTGCAAAAAGAAAGCAAATGGCTGCCCTGCCAGAACAGAGATGGTGCAAACCCCAGTACATCTGATTATAAAGAAAAGAACGTATCTACCAGCTTCCCGATGAAATAGGATTATGAGCTGAGCATTGTTAGCTATGCAAATGATTCCACTTGCTAGCCAACCACTAATGCTTTGGGCTTTATAAAAGCAGGCACATTTTCTGGAAAGAGGCAGAGTGCCATGCTAAATGTACAATGTGATTGCTGTGCCTTATTAAGGATTTCTGTCAGTGTTATCCAGCATTTTATGTGTCTCAGCTACATTTGTCCCTTATGTATGGTGTTTCTGTGTGGGAGTTTTGTTCATGCCCTACTTGACATGATCCAGTGTTCAGCTCCTTTACTTTTTGATTCCAGTGCTGCTGATTTTTTTGTCCCTCCCAATTTGTGACATGCTTCTTCATTTTCCAATCAATAAGAAGAAAATCCTTCACTTTCCCACCATGTGGCTTCCCTCTATCTTTTCTATAAATATTTTCATAGCAATTGTTCTGAGCTTTCCTCCTTGGTATCTTGACTGCATGAATTTAAGTGTACTACTTGATTGGCAAATTGGTTTCATAATTTTACTGTTGAAATTTTAATTGTAGATATAATTGTAAATTCTATTCTAATAGTTTAAATTCTCGCACATCTCACCTGTGGACTTTCTTCCAGTTTCTTGCTTCCCTGCCACCTACATTCTTCAAAAATTTAAATGCACCATCAATCGCCATCTTTTATCTTCATGAATCTTGTTTTTTTGTCTTTTCTCCTCATTAAAATCTTATTATTTTCTTTCACTCCCAGTAACTCCTTGCATCTTAAGTGGTATTATTACTTTGCTTGCAGCAAAATGATTTTTAAAAAAAATCACAAATTTACATTGATATGAATAATTTTGGTCTTAACTGTAGGTCTGTTTTAACAATCAGTATTTATAGTAATTTTTGATGATAGCAAGTACAAATATTGACATAGTTTCATCACATAAATTCGTTTTATCATTGATTTTTCATCTTTAACACAAGAAGAATTTTATAAAAGTTTAACACTAGAAGAGTTTATGCTCATTGAAAATAGAAAATATAATTTAATATTATTTAAAATATAGTGTTATATTAGTTATAGTTTTACATTGAGTGTATCTTTGCTCACAAGGTCAATCGGGTATATTTCCAAAAAGGTTTGGCAACCTTCGTTCCTAAAAGATTATAAATCTCTTTCCTCAAGCCACCTGAAATTCATCTTTCCAAAAATTGACAGTGTGACATTGCTTTAATTTTAAAGTCATTAGAAAAATGTCAATAATTTATCAACAATATTGATAGCTAATCATACTTTCCTATTAGAGATACCTTGTCTTTGTATAACCTATATATATATATATATATATATATATGTATGTATATATTGTCATCCACAGACTGTTTCTCTGTATCACAGCTCATCAGTGTGGCGAGACATTCAGTTGCCTCTAGCTAGGATCGAAACGCGACTGAATTGGCATAGTGGCATGAATAATTCTATTTATATTCAAGCGTAATATTTCTGTTTTTTATGAAAGTGGTCATAATTTTCAAAATTGGAGGAAAGTATTTAAAGTTGTAATGTTTATTTTGTTTATCTTTGACTATTGGCTCATTATCGCTGATTTCTTTTCTATTATTTATATTCAAAGATTCTTTTAATAACATTTAGTATGAATTTTAATCTTTTACATTTTCTTATTTATTAATTGTAAAGTAACATACTTTCAAATTTGTTGGCAAAGTGCTTCCTGTTATAATGTTATTTTGTTTTGTTTACTACTGTTATTTATCTTTCAAATATTTTAATAACAACAATAATAAAAATAATAATATTCTCATATATTTGATAATAATTTTATACTTTTTTTATTTATTTATTTTATTATCATTATTTTAAAAGTATATGTAGCAATATATTCAGTACATCTGATGATGAACTATTTACTCCGACATCCAATGTAAAATATATATGTTTTTATATGTTTAGGGGCCAGTGGGCAGAAGTAGTACCTTTGTTGCTCGGTTGCTGCACCTTATTATTAAGGTGGATGAGCAATACTCATGCATCCCCTAAATCTCTCACATGTTGGCTCCATGTGCCACATCCCTGTAAACTGCTTCAGCAGATGGGCTAAACCACAAGGGGTAGTGTTTGCACTGCACTACTAGGTGGATGATTTGCACAAGCAGACCATCACTGGACAATGGATTCAGCAACCAAGTGCATAAACCAAAGGCAATCTGTATTGTATTAGTGGTTTTAGCTGTTGGCCAAGGACTTGGAGAGGAGATGGGTGCCGTCAAGTTATCTACAAGACCACCAAAAGGATTATGAAGCAAGAGAAGCAAACTATAATTATGTCGAGGCCCGGATTAACAACAACCATGCGTCACATTGATTTGCTTCAGGATGGGTGTGATAAGTAGGCTACTGTGAAACATAGTATCAGGTTATCAATGGAAAAATTTACAACAGGAACATGGAACATCTGCACACTATACACTTCCAGAAAAAACCAAGAACTTACCCATGAACTGAAATGTTATCATTGGGACATCATTAGGATATCTGAGGTCAGATGGATTGGTTTTGGAGAAACAATTACACAAGATGGACATAAAATTTGGTTTTCTGGAGATGAGAAGAAGCACCAATATAGAGTGGCATTTATTGTAAGGAAAGAAATTATACAGTGTTATCAGCTTTAATCCTATTTCCAGCAGACTTTTTTCTATTCGTGTATCAGCCAAACCATACAACATGGCCATCATCCAGGCCTATGCTCCAACATTAGAGCATGATGAGAAGGAAGTTGAGGAATTGCTCAAATTATTAGAATTTACCTTGAGAAAAGTCCCCTGGAAAGACATTACCATTATACTAGGAAATTGGAATGCCAAGGATGCATACACAAACTGGACAGGAACAGTTGGAAGATTTGGCATTGGGGAGACGAATGACAGAGGTCTCAAATTGCCAGAAGTCATCATTTCACCCAGGCCAACACTCTACACCCCCATAAGCAGTCTTGAACCATGACCTGGCACTCACCTAATAGAAAAATCCATAACCAGATTGATTTTATTTTGGTTCCACAATGCTATAAATCCAGCATCAACAAGGCAAACACAAGGATTATTCCCTGGTGCAGACATCGGCAGCAATCATGATCTTGATGACATTTAAATTAAAGCTGAAAATTAAGTGCTGTTCAAAGGATTCATACATCTGCTTCAACATTGAAAAATCAAAAGACCCTGAAGTTACTCAACTGTTCCAGACCAAAGTTGGCAGCAAGTTCACATCCCTGAACCTAAATAACAGTGATGTAGACACTTTTGCAGATCACATTAAAGAAGTGTTACAACAGCTGAGGAAGTTTTGAGTAAACACTGAAAGAAAATCCAACCATGGGTCATGAACAAAATCTTGAATTTGTGTGATAAGAGGAGAGAACTGAGAGGAAAGAAGCACACAAGTGGTGAAGTCTATGCCCAATATCAGGAAGTGCATAGTGATGTGACGATAAAAATGGGAGCAGCTAAAGAGGAGTGGATACAAAATAAGTGCAAAACCATTGAGAAGGATATGCTTACTGGCAATAACAAACTGGCCCATAATACATTCAAATCCTTCACTAAGACCAGCAACGGTCGTAGAGGATGAGAATGGTAAATTGCTGATGGACAGTGAAGAGGTTCTCCATAGATGGACACAATACTGTGATGGTTTATACACTTACCAGCTTCATCCAAGATGTCTCCATATTGCAAAGTGACCAGCACTCAACAAGATGAGACCAGTCCACCAGTACTGAAAGAAGTGGTTGAGTTTGCAGTAAAGAGCTTGAAACCTGGCAAGTCATCCAAAGTGGATTATATTCCTTCTGAACTGATAAAATATGGAGGTGAAGAATCCATCAAAGTCATAACAACACTATCTCAGAAGATTTGGGAATGAAAAAAGTGGCCTCATGAGTGGATTTAGTCATTGGTAATACACCTGCCAAAGAAAAGAAGCCTCAAGCACTGTTGAAATTATAGGGCAATAAACCTGATCAGTCATCCTAGTAAAGTCCTGCTCCATATCATTTTGAATTGTTTGAAATCCAAGGCTGAAGAATTGCTATCAGAGGAAGAAGAAGGTTTTAGAACTAAAGTACAATGGAACAGATCTTCAATTGTCAGATCCTCATAGAGAAACACCTGCAACATCAGAAGGACGTGTTCCACAACTTTGTTGATTTCTAGAAAGCATTTTATCGTGTATGGCATGACAGTCTTTGGCAAATTCTTAGAGAATTCAATATAAATAACAGAATTATCCAAGTTATCCAGGCCCTATATAAAGATTCCACCAGCGCAGTTCTTCTGGAAAAATAAAATGGGCAGATTCTTCTGGACAACTGTTGTCATGCGACAGGGATGCATACTTTCACCCATATTGTTCAACCTATTTCTAGAGAGAATCATTGCAAGAAACCTTGAATGACCATGTTCCTTCAATCTCTATTTGTGGCAGACTCATCTGTAACTTACATTTTGAGATGACATTGACCTCATAACATGATAATAACAGTGAGTTCCAGGACTTGACCAACAAACTTTTTGAAAGAGCAGGAGCATATGGAATTGGAGGTCAGCTCCAAGAAATCCAAAGTAATGGTGAATAACACAAACAGTAACACCAGTGTCAACATTACCATGAATGGGAATTCACTAGAGGAAATATTTACGAGCAACCTTGTCTAAAGATGGTACCTGCATCTCGGAAATCTGCACATGGATTGCCACAACCATGGCAGTAATGGTCAAACTGACTAGAATATGGAGGAGAAAAATCAGCTTTCAAACAAAGTATGTGACTTTATTCTTCTTTTCACCTATATTGTAAATTTAGTCATAAAAGAATGATTGCAGTCTGGATTTCTGGGATGAAGAGTTTTTCATTATTTATATTTATTTACTGTTGTAACAGCATCTTCATTTTTGTTGTTCTGATCACAACATTTCAGTCATTGTGCTCTTTGGCAATCCAGGTAAACATCAAAGAATTTCAAACTGAACCCTTAATCTACAGGCTTAGATTATTCTTGTTCTACTGTCCATGCCCAGGGATATATTGTTTTTTTTTATTATTGCTCAGTTATTGAGTTATTGTTGCTACCTAGATCAGAGATTGAATTTACAGTTACTGTATGACAAAACTCCCAATACACTAGGCTGTTGTCCTATGGGACAATCCTGAATTCATGGGGGTAAAAGCATTTATTCTGTTTATCAAAGTTGACAAACAATGTAACACATCTACTTTTTTGTTAGCAACAAATTCATTAGAATATTTTATTTTAACAAATATTTTCACTAGTTAAAATCTTAATTTTTAAAAATTAAAAAGATATTAAATTTTCTAATAATCTAAAATTTTTACAAATTTACTTTTACAGACAATCTACAAGATGAATACAAAACATTTTATATCATTTTACAAATTTTTTTTTTAATTTTTAATAAGTGACTTAGGATTTGCCCAGTAATCTGGTTACTTAACTTTTGTGCAAGAATTAGTATGAATTAGTATTTACTTATTTAAGCAACCATTTGCTTAAATCTTTTATGCTTGGGTCTAATAATCAGAAAAGAAAGACATTTCAATTTAACTAAATTAGTAGAATTAGAATTCTTGAGTACAGTATAGAATAACATATTTAGTAATTCTTTTTGCTTCATTTTACATTTTTCTTTAAGTCGCTTAAAGCTATAATCATAGTAGAGTTGCTTAAGATAACTTAGAAGGAAATTATATTTCTTTTGAAATTTACATGCATATTATAAATTAGTAAACTTACTTTTTTTCTACTTCTTCAAATTGAAACAATTTTGAAATGAAAATACAGCTTTACAAACTGATGCCATTGGTGGGAGAATATGCTTAATAAATAGATGGAAGTCAGAAGCAATAAAAAGAATTACATCCAAAGTAGATTAAAAATATAATAATAAGTGTTCAATGAGATTTATGATTCTATGTGTATTTGAGAAAAAGTAGAGGAAAAAATGAATGTATTTAAAAAATCAAAGCTCTTCACTTTTATTTCCATCAGAATTTTTTTTTTTTTTTTTTTTTTTTATGCTATTATCATTAAGATTTTAATATATAATTTGCTTTTCTCTGGATGGAAATTGTAACTTGTTACTACTTAAGAAGACAAGCTCTTGTGTCTTAAACAGCTCCCTTTCAGGTAATCCATGATAATTAGAAGGAATTGTTTTATCATCATCATCAAGTACTGTTAGCCTACCATAAACTAATACAATAGACACATAATTTTTTACATAAAAGAAAGCCAATTAAATCACAGTATATTTTATCTTTTGTTGTGGCATTAATGGATTTGTTCTAAAGTAAGTCTATAAAGGGATACTGAATAATCCTGAATCTACAGGAGCCAGGTGACATAGATGAAATAGCATTGGCTGATTTTACAGAAGCAAAGTAAGAGCTGGACCAGCAACAAACTTAAAAAAATAAACTTGAACTTAGATACAGATTAGTTTGAACACATAAAAAAAAATCTATGTAACTCTTAGAAAAAATCAGGGTGGTTGCACTTGTTATGGGTAAATAGTGACCCCCCCCCAAAAGAAAAACAAAACACTGTGAAAGTATAAAAATTACTTTTTTTTAAGTAAAAATACCAGCAACACATTTTTATATAGTAAAATTACCAACAATATCTATTTATAGGTATATATATATTTTATCTGTGGTTGAAGGCACAAAATATTCAAAATATTTAGATTTCAACATTAACTAACCCATAGAGGTTGATATGCCACTAAACAAAATAAATCAACCAACCAATCTAGAAAAAATTGTTAACAACTCTCAAATCATGTCATTAAAAAATAAATTTAAAAAAGTGAGTTTATTATGCATCAAGTCTATCTTTTTTTTTAAGTTGTTTTAATGCATGTCATCAGTTTATAATAGCCTTATCAATATTGTTTGTAATTACTACCAAATTACATTAAATTTTGAAAAGTAATTTTCAAACATAAGTTCATGCAAATCACCAGAAAGGCTGCTGGAAATTAGGAACTGTAAGAGTTCTCAAAATTATTGAATACTTTTGGAAAAATATTTTTATTACTGCCATATTTATAAATAATGTGACATTAATATTCACCTATTAAATATTAATTATATAATATTCAAAAACTATGCTAGGATGGACTTGTAAATAAGTTGTTTTGTTTTTTTTATCTCTTCTGAAAATTAAGAATACCCAAAAATCAACTTTTAAATCTTTGAGGATCAATTTATTTAAAATAGTTCCAGTATCATTGGTTCTATCAAAAACATACAAAACCTGAATATGTTATGATATAAACAGTTTTTTTTATTTTTTTTATTTATTGTTTACAAACTTTGTATACCCTAAAAATGATAAAATATTTTAGCTGCTTTTCTACTTGTAATATCACAATTTCTGTTCTTTAAAAAGCAAAGCCAAAAGATACAATGGTCAAACACAAAGAGTCTATCCCTATGTATTAAATAGAAATATTAAATGAATTTACAGCCTCAGATACTTGTCACAAATTATCTCAGATATATAGATATTTATCCATACTCTAAGATATTAGTCAAATATCAAATTTGGAACAAAGCATACATTGAAAAATGAACTAACAGCCAATGGCTTACATGATTAATGTGTTAATGACAATGTTCCTCCTCCTCCTTGTTAGATTGGATTAAAAATAAAAAGTCATTCTGCCCTGACATTTTTTCCTTCAATGAAATGAGGATAGAATTTTATAAAAATGAAAAAGTAAATTTTTTTTTCCAATGTAATTTTAATCTTTCACATGATACTTTTCTGATGAACCCATTTTTTAAACATGAATTTATTTATTTAAATCAGATTGTTAATCAATTTTGTTAGTATGAAAATATCCTCATTAAAATGAGATTATTTCTTCCATTCAAAATCAACAAAATAAAAGTTTAAGAAAATATACAAATGGGATATGAAGAGAGGTCGAAAGAAAGCAAAGAGAGTAAATAATGAAGAAAGACAGTGAGGAATAAAGATTATGACAGATTAACAGATATCTGTAGCTAACTTGATTAGTATAATCCCTACTTTTTATAGATCATTTGATTTCTTTTTTTTTTTCTGTTATTGTTTTTTAATGACTTCATCTCCTTTATTTTACTCTTTTTGTTTCTGTTTCTTTATCATTTTTATTTCTGTTCATTTATTAATTTCAGTGACTCACTTTGTTGTATGCTTTATGAACTGCCTGATCATTTCATTGCAAATTCATTATACACAGGTAGAAAAATGACATGTTGCAATGACTGCACTTGTAAAGGCAATTTCAAATGCCTTCTGCTTCTTTTTGCTTTATTTGAATTTCTAAATAAATTGTCATTTTATAGTTACAAAAACTCATATATTAAAGAAATGGTCTCAAATAATAAATAAAAAATACCTCAATGCATTATCTAGATTGTTTCTAAATTTCTGAAATTTATTCATAATAAAGTGGTTGGTTCTTTTATGCAATTCCAGCCATAATCTTTGATTAAATATAATTAACATTTTTATGAGTATTCATTAGAATATAATTTTTTATGAATAAATTTTATCTTCCAAACTGCTATTAATGTTCATGAAATATGCTTAACTCATATAATACTATTTGAATAAAAAATATGATTACAGTCCAAAGGCAAAAAATTGTTTAATTATGAAAGATATAAAGTAGACATTTACTTTTGATATAAAATCTATTGATTTAATGTATATCTGAAATTTAAATATTGCAATTTAAATCTTTATAGTTTTAAATTTATTTTTTTATTAAAAAAAATCAATTTTAAAAATTTCCTATGAACATTTAAAATAAAGAAATACTAAGAGAATCCTTATTTGATGTCTGGATTAAGCAACTATGCACCATGCTCATTAGGGATTGTCATCTCCCAAATATCAATTATTATAAGGATCATTTCTATCTTATGTACTTGGTAGGAAAGGATCATTTTTGTCTTACTGCACTGCAAAGAATTAAATACAAAGTCATATAAATTATATGGAACTTGAGATGGCACAAAACTTTTTTAAGTTTTCCACATTTACTCATGCTTATCTTGTATCCACATGTGAAAAGGAAAAAACGTCAGAAAAATGTGATTAAAGAAACTTGTATTAACAAAAATTTAAACTTCACAAATATAATTACATTTACAATTTCCAGACTTGAATAAATAATTTATAGCCTTTGTATAAATAAAATTTTTCTCTACCAAGAAGAATTTGCAATGAATGCTACCAATATAGCCCTAAATACCTAAAAAAATATATATTTTTTTATTATATCATGTAGCAAAGAATTTACAAACATATTTTGAGTAAAGGTGAATAAAGTCTGAATGATTGGCATGTCATTTTCCTTTTATGTACAAAGCTATAAGTTAAGTTTTCTACAAATGGAAGAGAGTATGATATTAAAAATAAATACATCACTCTTATAAGGCTTAATATCTTTTTCTAAGCAATATCACTCTGACTATCATAGCACACTACAGCTTCTTCCTTTTTCTTTTAATATCTGTAAACTATGCAATGCTATGAATGTTCTTGTAAAAAGGTAGTCATAGAAAGATTTAATATACAAAACTTATTAATTTGAAGCAGAATAGATTTTGTAACTGCAATGTACTTGATTTAAAAATTAAATATTTTGCAGCAGTTCACTGGATATTGGTTTGCATTTGATATACCAAAAGGTATGAATAAAAGTGATAAACACAATTTCCCAGGGAAAAAACCAAAATGCAAGATCTTGAAAATAAAAACTATAAGTGGATTGTGGATGAGAGACAGCAAGGACTATCTGTTTCTACAAATAGGATAATTTTTAAAACAAACATTTATTCCATGTGATAATAGTTTAGAAGATTTTACTGCTCATACATTGTGGTGCTATGGTGAGAATTAAAAGTGGACAAAGGAAAAAATGTGTGCATGAAGGTGAAGAATTTGTGGAGGAAAAAAATAACTGATATAGTGATTAATTCATTGAAGAAATGTGGTATCACTAATACAATGGATACGACTGGGGGGGTGGCAATCTATTTGTTCATAATATTGGATCCAATATTGAAATATGTGTTTCCTTCTCATGTAATAATAGTGAAAGCAATAAGGATTTTCTAGGTTTTGAACTAATTAATTGAACTTTTAATTTATATGGTATTTACTTTGTTCAATATTTTCAACTCTTTTGTTTTTAGAACAATATATATACTAATTTTAAAAGTATCAAATTGAATTTTAATTCAATAAAAAATACAACAGTAGCTTGTTTTTGTTAAATCTCTTCAAAATGAGGTTGCTTCTATATACCAGTGCATCTTATATTTCAAAAAATATGGTATCTATATATGTAATGCAGCAATCAGTTTTTGGTAAACATGACTCCATTACCTTAAGATTAAGTTTTTCCAGACATATAAATACTAATTCGATAATACATATCTCATGTACCATTCCAAAATTACTGAACAGGACATTGTTCATTGTTTATCTCAAGTTCTTAAAATAACCACCTGCATGAAATTTCAATATGTTATCCTTTTATGTCATTTCATTGAAATTGGTTGATAAACCAATATGTCTGTCTTGAACTTTGGCTGAATTTTGAAAGCACTGATGAAACACTTGGCTTTCAATTAAATAGATTGACTTGTATATAAACCAACAAAATAAATTATTTTTAATAAGCAAATCACATTCATGTCTCATAGTTTTTACATGGAACTCATCTATAGAATCTATCACTAAAGATGCTAAAAAAATTATTGGTTTCTTGTACCACACCAGAAAGTATCTGATTCCTCCTACCATGCTCTACCTTTAAAAAAGTCAGATCAGACCACTAATAGAGCATTGCTGCCATATCTGGGCTGGAGCTGCCTAATGCTCACTTTCCAGCTTCAACAGACTTCAAAATCATCTACATGACCTCGTTGGGCAAGACTTTATTTTACAGCCCATTTCCCAGAGATGAAACATTGCAAGCCTATTGCTACTCTATCACTATTTTCATGGCAAATGTTCAGATGAGCAACATTCACCAGTTTAAACATAGAGTTAAATCATCCTTGTTCTCTTTGTGTTCCATTAGTATAAAAGAAGTTCTACTTAGCTTTTTCCTGAGAACCACTACTTTGTGGAATAAACTCCTGAGAGGATGCTTCCTCAATCACTACAATCGTAACCTTTTTAAAATCCTTATAATCTGCTATCATGTCCTCATCTTATCTCCATACAATAGTCTCATTCATAAACCCTCTACTTTGAGTGGCTCCTTGGCCTTGTATTTTGTGAACAGTTTGTAAAAAACTGTAAAAACCGCAGAGTCCAATTTTTCCCATAGACTGATACTGACTAGTGTGTGTTTATGCACTTGACCTCAACATTGACATTTACATCACATTTATAAGCCAAGGATTATGTGTCAACAAAATAGGTTATAAAACAGAAAGCAACATCTCTGGTCTTCTTATAAATTAAACTGCTATCTTTGGAAATCCCAAATTGCCTTTTGATAATTTTATTTTGGAAAAAAGAGACATACCAGACCTTAGTTTCTAGAATATTGTGTGTCTGTGTATATATTGTGTGTCTGTGTATATACAGAAATAATCTTCAAAGAGACGACAATTTCTTTATTTTCTGTCATTCCCCAAACATTTTTTTAAATTTTAAATAAGATAACAAATAAAAATGATAGATAAATTTCTATAAATACCTTTGTAAATATAGAAATAAAATAAGTAAAACACTTTAAATGTAAATAAAAACAAAATTTAAAAAAAAATGTTAATTGCAATCAGTCAGGTTTTTTCTTATTAAAAAATAAATATGAATATATGTAATCATAATTTAAATGAAAAAAAAATGACAAAATAATATATATTTATTTTGACATGAAAATCCAAGCAAATTTCAAGAGACCATAACTTGTGAATTATGGGCTAAATGATAAAATTTTCAGGTTTTCTATTTCTCTATATTAGGTATCACCTCCTGAAAATTCATCGAAACTTGAAATGATGACCATGAAAACTATATATATATATATATATATATTATATATATAGTGAATAAAAGGTAGCAGCATCAGTTAGAAAAAAATGATATCCAAATGAATATAACTACCAAAGAAATTGAATAATGAACTGAACATAAAAATATAATTTAAATTTGAAAAACTCATTATAATTAAACAAAAATTCTCAAATAACAAAATACTGAAAGTTGATTGTAATTTCTTGAACAAGAAAAGTTAAACATTTTGTAACAAAAAAAATACAGATAAATTTACCTCTTTCCTTTTTCATTAGCTTAAAAAAATGGGTAAAAAAATGCTAAATGAAGCTTTATGTCAAGTTTTGACAAGATAAAAGTAGAATGTTAATTTAGTTTAGCTTTATTTTTGCAAATCAATTATTTTTATTGATTACAAACAGGGTTTTTGTTTCTTTTAGAGTTTTAACTTTGTGCCTGATTTAAATGTAAACAGAAGATCAGGCCAAGATAAAAAAAAAAACAAAAAAAAACAACAAATAATTGAAGAGAAAGGCATGTTGAATAAAAGAAAAAGGATGTATTAACAACATCCATGCATCACAGATCAATTGTGAATCAAGTAGAAATTTCATAGTAAGCAAGGTTCATCCTCATTGGGGCCAGTAATGTTGCTGTTCATACCCATTGGGTTTAGTCAAGTTGGCACTTTGTTGTGCTCAAATCGGTGAACTGATGGCAAATCACTTCACAAAATACCAGCACACAGCTTTTTCAAACAAACAGAACTTGTCAAATTTTTTCAATGCATCATTGCAATTTAAGAATAGAACAGAAAGTAACTGTGAAGAAATTCATTATTTATTCTTTTAAGTAAGGAATAATTTGTTTATAAATGTATAATTTTATAGCACATTACTATTCTTGATTTTCAAGAACTTTACAACAGAAATTATTTAATATGAAAAATATTTCTTGTCTTGTCATTCTTGTCAGATTGATTCTTATATGAAATTTTACAGTTTGCAATATTCTGCAGTGGGGAATGAAAGCAAAGTTATTGGCGGCTAAATACAAGATACAGCAAGCATGTTCCCAACATGGTAAAAGTTTCATCCTGAAGCTTCTTTATTGTCATTAAATGGTATACAGTTTTTCCATTTGGACAGAATCATTAATAGATCTGTGAGTAGTAAGGTAACATCTGGCAATATTTTAAGAAGAATATGGGAATATTAAAAATGTAATGTACATTGTAGATACAGTGATAGATACAAAAAATGTATTAACATATAGATTCAGTGGATCAATATTATTCAACTAATTTACTTTTTTTACTGTTCTTTTTTATAAGGTTAATAATGCTTACAAGGATTTGCTTTCATTTGTTTCCTAATTTTTTAAAAAGGCTAAAATGTTATTGTTTTATGAGATCTCAATTTACAAATATTGAAGAAATTTAACCTTCTATTGACTTTATGAAAAAGCAGAATCAAGTGATATATTCAAGTTATACTTAATTATTTGTATGACGTTCTTTCCATTATGAGTATCACTGCTTATACATCTATCTATATTATAATTAATTCTGTAATTATCCCTAACTGCCATCATTTATTCATTAGATAACATACATTATTAATATAGAAAGCACAATCTCAGAATGGATTGAATCTAATGATACATCACTAAGTAGCAGTATCAGCAATAACAAATTGAGGAATATCTTTCAGTTTTAAATCAGCCTGAAGTGGAATCATTGCTTAAAATACTCAAAGACAAGCAAGCAGAAAATCACTATTCAACAAACACCTTTTGAAGACATTAGGGAAGGGCATGAAATGAGATTAACAATGCTGCTGGCCTATTAGGAAGCTATAAACATTTTAAGATTAACAGCTTTTTTCCCTTCCTCATTTTATTTTTCTGACAACACAAAACACCAGCTTTTTTATATACTGATCATTTTTATTTTCCTTTTTTATCAGATAAAAAATAGTGGCTCATATTTTCTACAAGAATTACATCCTTTTTTTGCCCAAAACATTTTTCTACAGGTAAATATTTTGTATGTATTATTTTAAATGTTATCATTGCCTAATCAATATAAAGATATTATTAAATGGTATAATTCAATTTTAACAATGTCATATTTTCTTTTAAGATTTAAAAAATTGTCCTAATTTTTAGAGATACTTTTTAAAAATGTCATTAAATAAATAAATCTTGAAATTTATTTCAGTCATTCTCATCAAGACCTATCATCCACTTCTATAATTCACTGTCAAAAAATTACAACAGGTTTGTTCCAAATACTATATTAATTATATCAATTTGATCTGAACTTTGAATAAAAATTCAATAAAACTAATTACTAAATGATTAACATTTCTTTGAATTATTTTAAGCTGTAGACCAAGAGATGATCATTCCTGGTTGGGACACCTGGGAGAGAGAGGGGTCTGATGTTTTCTTTTTAGAGACCTGAAACTCCCAATGACACTAGGAATAAACATCAAACATCTTCCTTTTTCTGATTAGCCAATTCTGGGTACTTTTCATCAATTACTGCCTTTAATTAGGCCAAATGAGACTGGTACTTGTCTGAGTTCAATGTCTGATTTTGTAGAAGGAGCTTAACCTTCCAATCCCACCAGATACACAGCAGCATCACCTTCTTCAGTATAGTGGCTAATGGTGGTTCATTTCATTTTCCCCAGAACCTTTTACACCCCATTGTTGTAAACAATCCATTTTTAATTTCTTATAATCATTCTTTTCAAATGTAGATTGTTTTTATTGTGTTTGAGCAAAGAATCTTGTGTAGAAATTATTTTTTTCCATTAAATCATGTGGCACCCAAATATCATAGCAATTCACCCATTTTCAAATTCCTTCCAATATATATGGAGTGTCTCTGCAATATCCACATGGATTGTCACATGGATTATTTTTAATCAACATTTCAATTAGATCATCAACAACTGCAGGCCTGCCAAGACTGCTATGTCTTCCAAATATATTTTCACTTCTGAATTTAACAAACTACTTACAAACAGTATTTTCAGCTATGGAACCATCTCCATAAATGACATATCTTTTTTGCTGTCTTTTCAGCAATTTTTTGTGTGTTGTTTTCTTTCCTGGAAATAAAAGAGCATGAAATGACAAAAACAGACCTCATTTTCCTCCATTTTCACTTTTAACGTAAAAACATTTAAAATTCCCAATCCACAGACAAATCATGTAGAAAGACATATTGAAATATCACCTCTCAGAATATGTATATCATAAATTTCAGTCACATATGAAAACCAAATTATGTATTATTATACCCCTATTGAAAAATGCTACAAACTTTTGGTCAAACCAAATATATGACAACATATTTATCAACAAAACTTATTTGTCTGAAGAAGTTCCTTTTTCAAATGAAACATATCACTAATAAGATTTTTCCATCCTGTCATTCACTTAGAATAAAATTGACAAATGATATAAACAATCTTAAAAAATGTTTGCAAAAAAACAGGTATAATGAAATGGGAATGAGAGGATATTTTTTCATGTTATTGATTAATTTCATCATTCACAGATTATTCAATATTTCTTGTCAAGAAAATAAATAAACAATGACCTCCCAACCTCAGTTTTTTACTTGTGATAACTGTAATACCCATAAGTGAATTTGATTTAGTGACTTTTATAATCTTTGTCTAATTTTCAATGATCAAAGTAGCTAAATAAATAATGAAAATCAGTTTTACATATAAATCTAGTGGCTAAAAGGTTTCAATTTTCTCTCAGTTAATCCATATATAGCAGTTCTCAACTGATGCTATCAAAGTTGGACCTAATATGACTTGTAAATAATTATCTAGAAGAAGTTTAGACTTTATTCTTTCATTAAAATTAAATCTCTCTTCATTGTCCATTTCTCTCAAGGTAAAAAGATGAAATCATAACAATGCAAAAACTACTACCATAAGACACCATTTCTCAGAAAAGTGAGTTCTTTCAATAATTTCATAATGGTCATCCATTCCCCAATGATATACTTTGGTATGTGAATAATGTGAAGAGATTAGCAAAAGTCAACAATGAATAAATTAAAAACATTCTATCATCAGAGACAAAAAAAACTATGGTAAGAATATAACTGACAATAAAGAATTTCAGCTGTGCTGAGCACCCTTAGAACGTGAATGGAAAACTATAAGAAATTAACAAGTGCTGAGAAAAAAAATATTGTTTGATCTTTGAGGAAAATCAAGGAGAAATAAAATGGATTAAAAACAGATCATTTTTTTTTTAATATTTTCTAATATAAAACAATCAAGATTATTTAAGTAGTCAAGATTTTACAAGTTTAGCTGCTTGGAGTTTTCATCAGGTCTATAGTTAGAGATCTGTTTTGCAATATGAGTTATTATAATTCCATCCTACCAGATACATAAAACTGAAATGATCCTTTCCTACCAAATATTTTGAAATTTGGATTTTCTAATATCTACATTATAAAATGTACCAATGTAATAAATGTTATTTAAATATATTAATGTGAAGTGAATGCCAAAGAAAATACTTAATTGGAAAAAAAAGAAGAAACAGTGTGTTAAAAAAAGGTAAAAGAAAAGCACAAGGGTTGCATGGAAAAGTATTGGTGATTGTAAATATACAGTACATAGAATGTAGTATTAAAGTTAACTAGATATTTTATGAAAAATATTTTTTTTTATTCAAACTACAGAGAAAACCTCATTAAATAGCAAAAGCATTCATAAGGTAAACATGATGGTAGGTACATCTACGAAAATATAAATTTTCTGTTTGTTTTAAATGAAGAAATAGTAATATGATAGTCATTTATTTGGACTATTATATACCTTGCTATTCAAACTAACTAGTCACATCTTGATTTTTATGCTCAGAATGTTTCGGCTGTTATCGTCTTTAGTCTTCTTCAGGTGTCTATCTTCATATTTGGTAACCTTGGAATTTCAAACTGAACTCTTTATTCAATCCACAGGGTTAGATTGTTCTCATCTTGCTTTCTATACTTTGAGAATATTTCAATTCAGTTCATACAACTCAGTCATATTTACCTTTGTATTGCTTGTCTATTTCTTCCATTTAACCAGTGTATATGACTTTTTCAGTACTACCAGACCCAGAAATTGAACTTACAACTTGCAAAGAACCATATATGCTTTAACCAATGCTTTAATCCAATAGACCATTAAAGACTAAATTCTGTGAAGTTTACTGAGTACAAAGACAATGAAGATGGCTGGAGAGTACAATGACTGAAACATTGTTAGTATAACAATCTTCCTCATCATAAAAATTCCAACATAATTTACTTGGATTAAATACCTGATTTTAGTTGCTATCATCATATTTCAGTCAATGTACTTTCTTGCCTACTTTAGATGTCTGCTATAGTTGATAACTTTCTAGGAATTTCAAACAAACAACTTATTTGATTCATGTTCTTATTCTGTTGTCCATGTTTGAGGATATCTCATATCAGTTAATTCTTTCTAGTTTCCAATTGGGTTCTGACATGTTAGCAAGAATATGGTTTGGTTATGGATTCATCATTATCACCAGTGATTGCAAACATACTTAGCATACTTTGAGGAAATAGCTTTACAAACAAAATAGCCCTAACGTCAACTACATGGAAGAGATATGTAGGCAAAAATTTCATACTCTGGCTTCAACAGAAAGATGTACAAGTACTGCTGGACAATGTGAACTCAATAAAAGCTCCAGTACAGTTGACAATGGAAAAGGAGGAAGGAAAACTAGTCTTTTGGGATATGCTAATATCTTGCACATATTATGGGTTCAAGAAATTTGTATATTGTAAGCCAACATTCACCAGACAGTACCTGAACTTATGTTCCCACCATCCATACTCACTACCTGTGCTCGCATCCACTGTCTGGTCTCTCTAGTCTTTCAGCAAATATTAATAAATGTAAATAGGTGAAATTTTTTCAGTATGAAGGATTTTAGTGAAACACTTCTGCTTTTTATGCACTTTCATGTCAAATGACATTTTGCCAGACTACTGCTCAACTGCTATCTATAACAATGCAAAAATTATGGGTTATTAGCAAGAAGGTTCAACCTCTATTTCTATATTACATATATAATAAAATACAAAGCATTACTTTCAAAATGAGCTTTCTCTCTAAGGCTTACAAAATTTGTAAAAAAAAAAAACTAATATTTTTTTTTTGCTTTCTGCTATGGTTGTAAATTACTACTGTCAGGTAGTAATTTATAATCAGCAGAAAGCAAAACATAAAAATATTATTTAATTAATTTTTTTTTTTACAAATTTTGTAAAGATAATTTAGCATCTTCCATTGCACCTTGCAAAGGAGAAAAAATATTTCCAAATGCATGTTTTTCTAGTTAAATAGCAACAAAAACATAACTTCACTAGAAACTTTATTGAAATATTTACATTACCACTTTTTAAAGTAAACAATCTTTCAGAAATAATATAGTTGATACATATTTCTAATAATGATAAAAAAAATGAAAATTTTCATTATAATTTCTATATTGTTTTAAAAGAAACAGAATTTTGCAGACAAAAATAGAAAAAAAAACAGGTGTAAATCAGATTGTTTTATTCTTCAAATGCAGTTAATAAATCTTAAACAATAGTTTGGATTTCCCAGCTTTCCCATTTCGTAAAGTCCATTGTTATCTTGAAAAATAAGTGAAAGGGAATATGATTAGCAGCTGGTAAGTTGTGTGGGCTGGATAGTGAAAGCTGGTCATTTAAACTAAATCACCACTTTATTCTAATTTCCATTATTGTAAGTAATCCTTACCAAACGCAGCAACCAGGAATAAAGACATCAGCACATATTAAATGCTGAATCATACCAACATCTGATAAAAATGTCAACTTGAAGCTTTCATTTGTAAACATAATCATAAGACATTTAAACCAATGTTTATACTAAAAACTACTGCAGATTTTAAAAGTATACTAATAGAATGTGAGGCTTGTGTTGTATTGGTCTTCTCAGTGTGAAAAGACTAGTTACTTTAAAAATGTATATTTCAAATTCAAGCTTTTATAATGGTACAGATACTAAACATTAAGCACTAGAGATAAATTTGAAACTGTTTTTGGCATCCAGCAAAAAAAAAATACTTATTTTAGATTTCAATTAATATATATTCTGGACATAAAATTTTCAAGAATTTTAAACAAATAAACATTTTTACTATTGCTACAATTATTGAATATATATATATATATATATATATATATATATATATATATATATATATATATATATACAGCATGGACACAGGAATCAACACTGCATGGTGGCTGTTATTTTACATTTCATTGTTATCTTTAATATAAATTGAAATGTGAAACTGACAGTTACTATTTTTTGTATGATAAACAAATTTAATGGCTACACATGTAGATGTTTTTTCTTAATGAAATTAATATCTAAAACAAAAAAACAGATTTCTACTCAACTGCATATATGAAATATAACATTTATAGTAATAAAAATAATGAGATTAAAAAGTCCATTAACTGCTTATATATATACACACACACACACACACAAGTACTGAGATAGCTTATATACTATCTCAGTACTTGTGTGTTGTACATGCTGAGAAAAATGCTGTACATGCTGAGAAAAATAAATTTAATTGTTCATAGACAAGTGATATAAGGCCACAAAGTTTGAATGAAGCAGAATCAAGTGCAGTTGAAATGGTTCTAATGGGCAAGATAAGGACTCTTTTCAAATCCTTTCATTTCTTTTCACCTCATATGACTTCACCTCATGAAACACAAGTCAGCACAAGTTAAATCACAATTTTTTTTATTGTTTATTGATGCTTAACACATCATTTGCAAGTCAAAATATAATTGATAAATTAGAAACTTCCTAATACTAAGAGAACATATACTCAAAAATTCCAGTAAAATGTTTTATCTTTAAAAGTAAAACAGTCTTCTAAATTAACAAGTTATAATCAAAGAATATCAAAAGTTCTTTATTTAGTTAAGAGCTGTATAAGGGAGGAGCTATGGGGAAAATGTTTGATATTTGGTCAGAACTTTTTAGCACACTCTCTTGTGTGTGCACAAATTATATGTATATATATATATATATATATATATATATATATATATCAGAATTAAATTTTCAACTTCCTGACTCAGTTTCAGAGAAATGGTATCCACTTGATAAGCAATCAGATACTAAAACTGAACTCAAACTCTGAAACTTTGAGTCAAGAAGATAACTTTCATATTTGATTGTTATTTATGGTCAATTTCTTAATATTGAGCACTTTAATTACAAAGAATATTTGCTTTAAATACTCTGGTTAACCTTTTCTTTGCCAAAATACAATCTTTTTTATTTATATATATATATATATATATAATCTTTTCTCATATTCATATATATATATATATATATATATATATATATATATATACACTTTGAATTTAGTAAACATTTAAATATACATATAAAACTTTTATTAGATTTTATAATTCTATATCTCAGATTTCTTTATTTTAAAGTCCATTTTAAATATCTTCTATTTTATAACATCAACTGTATATGATGATATAATATGCAAAAACAATATTAATCATCTATTGGGGCATTTCATTTACGAAATTCAATTCATTTGTCATTATGTAAAATAAACAAAAATCATTCATGTGCTGACTTGATTTTTTTTCATTTTTTTTTTGCATAATACTATTACAATCTAAGCCTATATAAAGATAATATAAAAGCAAATATGGTTAACATCATCAAAATGATAGCAAAAAGTTTATATTAAACTTATGTTAAATATAGAAGTTTTGATAGAAATAGTAAAATAAAACACCCTTCCACACAAGAAAGAAAATAGACAATAAGGAAAGAAAAAAAACTAAAAAAAATTACAGCTAAAGAAAAAAAAAATGACAAAATAAAAGAATAGAATAAGAATAATTAAATAATATATAGATATTTGAAATTTATGCAGAATGTCAAGAAAGAAGAGGGAAAATTTCATCCAATCAACTCTTGAATATCACTTTACAGTCTGAGTCCTTTATGATTAAATCCAAAATTCAGAACAAAGTGAAGATAAACAAAAAGAATTTGTATTTGGCAGAAACTTAAAGATAAATGACATTATTAAAGTGGAAAAAAAAAGAAAAAATATAATGCATTAATTAATAGGCCTTCACTCTCACTTCTAATGGTTTTACAAAAGGAAGTGCAAATAAAAAATAAAAACAAACCTACTTTTACATGCCTGTTCCTTAAATATATATATAGACACATTTATGTAGAGAAACAATGGGCAGAAACAGTGATAAGTTATTAATATTAAACATTTTTACTCTAATCACATATAAAATTTTAGATTCTAGCAAAACTTTCCTAAAATTATAAAAAAAAATGCTATTTCTTCAGTTTATTTATTTACTGATTTGTTTTACTAATATACAAAAAAATTGACTTTACTTATGATGTTTATAAATAAATTTAACAACTTATTTAAAAGAAACTAGAAAAAGTAAAAATTCAACTCAGTATTAAAAATGTACAAAAACTATAAAAGTTAATAAAAAAATAACATATCCAAATCTAAGTTTAATTGTTTTCAAATCCTCATTTATATATTTTATTTTTGCCATTAAAAATGTAATAATGAAGAGAAAAAAAGTAAAAGCTCAAAGTTAAATGATCAAAGTTATTTGCATTTTATTACAGTTGGCTAATTTTCAATTTATATAAACAATTTTTTTTTTTAATTCATAGAGAAATTAGAGCAAGAATAATTATAAGAAAAAAGTAAATAGGATTCGTTTTTCCTATTTTCTAATTATGTGGAGACACAAGCAGATTAAAATAAAACCTTCATGTCAAAAATCTGCTCACATATACTATATGTGAACAAGTTAACAACTTGTGTTATAACTTATTTCTAGTGTTCAGAATTTTTAAAAAATGGATACAGCATAGAATTGAACACATTTTAACATAGTACTTAACATAAAAAATAGCGAAAAAAATATCTAAATTAATAATGAAAGGGTTATACTTTTAAAATAAAATTCCTTACTCCCTTAAGCAATAAGTGATTTTCAAGATTAATTATTTATAGATTTATTAAATCCAATCACCATATCCAATGATCAAGTATATCATCAGTGCAATATAGGGGGCCTCAAGACATTTCGTAGAGTGATTCCAGCTTATTTGGCAGTGCCCATCTCCTCCCCATGTAATATACAGCAGTTTGTACTGGGTGACATTGTACCAGTAGCATCAAGTAATGCTTGATCTGATCTACTGGGAGAAGTGGATTATCAGCCAGAAATTGAACACAATTTACTCATTCCATTTATAGTAGTGGGAATCATTAAACCAACTCTACTGAAAATGCTTCTATTTTCTTTTTAAAATTATTATTCCTTTCTTATGAAGAAATATTTGCTGAAGAGTTGGTTTGCTCCGAGGCTGCTTAGGGTTGGCATGACAACAACAAATCAATAACTACATGTGACACTGCAGAACTGACTCAAGACTGTCATGAGTTTCTTTTTTCATCAATTTCTCATCGCACACACATGTGTGTGTGTGTTCACATTTATGTGTCTGGTCACACATAACATATCTACACTAGAAAATACCATAATAATTATAATGTAAAAAAAATTAATACTAAAATGTCATTTAAAGGAAAAAGTGAAGAAAAGAAAACAAAAATTATTCTTATCAGTAAAAAAAATGATTTGAAAGGAATTGACCAGCTAGTTCTTAATGATCACAGATTCAAAATAAAAATAAAAAAACAATACATTTGTTCATAATTATCCAATATCTTAGAGGTTAAACAAAAGATTTTCTATGAAAAATGTTTTGTTTATGAAAATGTTCTCACAAAATATCAAATAAAAGTTTTACTTGCAAGAGCTTTAAAACCTTTAAAAATGCCAAAACAAAAAAAAAAGTAATTTGCTATTTGTAAGAAAACCAAATTAATGCAGATGTGAAAAATAATACAAGAGTATTTTCTTATAATCACAATAAAATATAAACCGTTCTTTTGTTTATATATGTCTAATTTTTATAAAACTCTTTTCCTTTCAAAATTTTTCTTTTTCTTTTAATATCTGTAAACTGTACATTACTATTTTACCTATAGATGAGAGGAATTCATGCCTTTCACAAGAGTACAATGGGAAGGCAAATGTCTTAGTCAAAATATTCCATTTCTTGTACCAGTAACCCTTAAGCCACCTTGATATCACCATAATTTAAACATATATATCATAATTATAATTTATACACTCATTACATATACACATATTTATATGTGGTGTGATATCTATGCCTGTATAATCACTGTTAGGTTTCACTATCTATACAAAGGAGTGTGTGAAAAGCTGTTGGGCTAACACACTTCCAAAAACTTAGTATTTCAATGATCAAATATCAGAATGCAGATTTTAGGAAATGGATTTGAAAAATACCTTTTCATCACCCTCTCATATATATATATATATATATATATATATATATGAGAATGCCAGGATGTAGACAAAAGAATTTAACTACCACACATACCACATTGGTTCTTGATAATGACTGTGATGGTCGAATATACTTGAATAAAATATGAACTCTAGACAGTTTATCCACAACTTTAGGCTCAATATTCAGTACCTTATTCAAAAATTGGTAAAATATAATAAAAATTAAACACAAAACTTGTTGGTTCTTTTAAATCAAACTTGTGTGTCTGTGTACACACACACATGTTTAAAAATATATTCATAAATATTTTGGTAATTACTTGCTATATAAATATTCAAATAGTCAAAAACCATTCTTTCTGGGAACCTATTGTGGAATGATAACTATCAAGATAACATTCCAAGCCACTGCTGATGCTTCTGCCTTCACTTGGTGCTCTCATATTATAACCTTGTATCAGACGAAGCTGATTAATAGGAAATTATATATATATAATCCTAATTAGGGAAACTACTATGTAACCACAGAGACATAGATTACTTAATCAAAATTTTTAATTATCTTCCTTACAACATAGCAAACAATGGTGGATATATAAATGAATACAATTACAGGAACTGTGTATATAAATCTGTGTATATATATATATATATATATATATATATATACACACACATTATATATATATATAAAGTCTGTATATACATGAGTGTTCTTTTATGCTTCTTTTCTGTACAATTTTATTTGGCAGGAACAAAAGCCAACTTAATATTGTCCTATTTTTAGAGAGTTAAACAGAGATTGAAGTGCAACAAAACAGACATCTGAATTAACTGGGATAGAAATAAAAAGAATAAAATTGCTAGAAGATAATAAAATGAAGTTATATATGGCAACAAATTTGCACTAATTCACAAGAAGTATACTTCAGCTAGTTTGTGACAACCAATTGATTTTACTAACTTTTTCCTTTCAATAATTCACATATGTTTAATAAAAGATATCAAAATAAATGTAAATTTTTTTATTAATGTTCCCAATACATACAAAATGCATGAGTCATCAGTTTCTTTTTTTTTCTCTCTACATCTTCATCTTTTGTCAATTCAGATTCACATTCAATTAATTTCCTGAAACAGCAACAATTTTCAATAGTCAGTATTTTAACTCTTTACCAAACACATTATCCCATACAATTAAAACTCCACAGATCTTTGAGGATTCAATTCTGACAGAATAAGGAAGATAGACTTTATATTAATATATTTTTTATTGATTTTTTAAAATATAATTTCAGAGCATTTCCCTTTATTTGTATATCTTTAGTAACTTTTTTGTTCTACACAAATAAATCACTTTTTGATAAATCACATAGTAATCATGACATTTAATAATTGTACCAGTTGTATATTTTATTTATTAACTCAGAAATTATGACCAATAATAAATATGTTTATTTTATTCCCCAATATATTTTAATATTTACTTTTATCAACAATGTCATTTACTTTTTAAGAAATATTTGCATTTTTAATATTTATTTCAACAATAATTTATCGGTTTTTAAAAATGAAAAAATAAGATTACATACAGACAGACATTATAGATAGATAGACAGACTTTTATGCAAACAAATCCATTTCTACCTGGTCTTTATTGTTTCCTATAAACAAGAAATTCTTCAGAAAATTTCACCCTCACTGATTTTGTCTTTTCTCTTTTAGGTTTTCTTAATTTGTACAACAGAATGGATCAATGAATGTAGATTGTATCATTCTTCAAGGACTTTTTGACAGAAATTGGCATATTTCTCACTAAATATCTTGATAGATAAGATCTGTATTCATTGAGTAAATAAAATTTCATAAAGATGACTTCATAAAGAAGTTCACCTTCTCTTATCTGATATAATCCATGTAAGCATTTAGTTTTAAAAGTTTCCTACAGCAGTGCTTGAATTTGCAAATGAAAGTAAATATTTCAAATTTATTTAAGCATTCAGATTTTCTCATTAAGACTCTCAAAACTCAATATGGTGCATATATATAGCATTTATTAATGGTCTATAAATGTAAACTCAGTCAGTCTTTTAATATTTACAAGGTTATCAAAATTTCCTATCATTAATAAAATATAGTTTATATAAATATATATTATGCTGTATGATATATATATATATATATATATATATATATATATATATATATATATATATTAGTTATGTGTGTGTGTTTGTTTCTTGACATAAATATAGATTTGAAAAATTCAGAACATGAAGTCTTACAGATCTTCTGAAACTTGAAGAGAAAAGTATATTAATTTTTCTTCCTTTTTAAAAAGAAAAAAAATGTAACTCTCTTTGGAATTTTTTTTTTATTTTGGTAAATCAACAATAAATGAATATACAATGAATTCATTCTACCCTTATTCCCCACACTCTTCCAAAAAAAAAAAAAGTTGACATCAGAATTATCCAAGGTTTGTGAAGTTTAAAACATAACCAAAAAAAAGTCACTCATCTCTTTACAAGGAATCTACTCAACATGACTCATATAAATTGCCATTCTATCTTGCAGATGCCACACCTTCTTAGATATCACATTTAATATATAATGTTTTAGTAAAGCATTATATATATATATATATATATATATATATATATATATAACTATTAATTTAATGACAGATGACAAATCACAAAAAAATGATTAATTCCATTGTTCACACAGCTAAGATCAACATGTCAGTTTAGATTCTAAATCATTATTTGTATGAGGGAGGGGGTGCTGAAAGTTTCTCAACTCAAGAATCCATTCCAAAAGAAATTCTGATGTTTTAGTCATTTGATCAGATTTTTGGAAGTGGACGGAACTAAGAATTTTTCAACACCCAGCTCGCATATGACTTAAGTTTGCATGCAGAAGTGCATAAAACACTCATAAATAGCCTCACACCCACACACTCACACATACAAAATAAAAGGAACAGAAAATTATTTCATAGCTATTTTTTATAACATTTACTTACAATAAGGGAAGGCAGTTTAGGTCAATTGACCTTTCATCAATATGACCAAGTCCAAAACTGTTTTCTTCACCTTAAGTTATTCTACAACCCCAAAAAGATTGTTAAATCTTTTGTCATGATTTCAAATATTATCTATAAATAAATTTTTTTTTCTTTTTTATTTAAAAAAATTCAACATTATAAAAATGTATTTATTTAATTTAGGATGCATCAATATACATAACATGAGTTAAATATTTATTTTAATATAATTTTTTATTTTAATATTTAATATAATTTTAGAGAAAAAAAATTAAATAAAAAATATTACAATTTTTTTGTTTCACATATGAAAAGTGATATTATTCTGAAAGGATTTAAGAAATATTAAAATTTGTACTTCATTTGGTTATTTTATAAGAAAAGATAATAAATGTTTATATACCAATACACATTTGTAAATTATTCAGCTGTATATGTTATATATATATATATATATATATATATATATATATATATATATATAATGAATGCAATCTTTAATGTGTGTACATACAAATAGAATGACAGAGAGAAAATGTATGTGCATCTAAAACAAAAATATTTAAATATATAAATTCCTCTTTTGTTTGTATATCTTAGTTTTTACAAACATACATAAGCAAATATTTGAGTCTTATTTATAAGTGATTTCTGCATATTTATTTTAGCATTAACATAAACACTGACCTAATCACACAATACATACCAAACCATCACAGTGCCGATTACTAATTACAATAGGAAGCAGTGCTTTTGGTAAAAGAAAATTGGGGATTTAAAATACTTCTGTTTATTTAAGTTTCAACGATATTCGTCACTACCATATGCGGCCCCCATGATTTACTTGTTGAGTTTACAGATCAGCTTCATAGGATCAGGGGTGGGAAGGTGGAAAGTTCAACACTATTGAATAAAAAGTCAAATGCGATATTCGCTGAAACTTCAAACGGAACACGAGAGAGAGAGAGAGAGAGAGAGAGAGAGAGAGAAATATAAAGTAACATAACACAAGAGCTAAGTTTAGAAATCAGTTATTTTTGTTATATCTGGACTTTTAGCAAGACCTGATAGAGAAGTTCAAGTTTCTTTACATGAAAAAAAAAAAATCAAATAAAGTCAGTCGTGTGCTATTGACAACATTTTTAAAAATATTTGGTTCTACACGCAAAGCAATGTAAATATGCAATGCTTTTAAAAATTCCTAAGAAAAAAATTCATTCTTTCACTTTCACTTTCAAAATATAGCAGAACACGTATAAATAAAACTGAAATGTGTGTGTGTGTGTGTGTGTGTGTGTGTGTGTGTGTGAGTGAGTGAAACCATTTTCTTTATAATAAAATTTATTTATAAGTTACGTACCTCATTTCGGTGTCCTCTAAGGTTGAAGTTAGAACGTGCAGGAGCTTCGTACTTCCTACAATGACTGGTCGTGAAGGTAACTCCGACCACAGCGCTTGCGTTCCCCGAGGCTAACCAACCTTCCATGTAATATTCGGCCCGGTTCAATTTCCAACAATCCGAGTCCGGGATCCCATCTGGGACCTTGCCCATCCACGACAAACATTGTACGGTACAATCACACCGCGTTGAATTGTTCTGTTCAAAGTGGACGTGCATTTTCGGCTCAGACGTGGAGGCCGACGATGTTTTAGCCAATTTGTTGCCGTGTTTCGCCCGACGGCGAAACGAAAAAATCCTTTCCGTTCTTATCCTTACGGTTTAAGAGAAACAATTCCTAAATGCGTGTTTCTTCCTGTTCGTTGTTGACCTGTTCCTTTTGGGGATGTTGTTAGTGAAGAAAAAAAAATAGCCCAAAAATCAATTCCTAGGTTTAAGTTCAAAAAGACTTTTTAGTTTTTTTTCCTCCAATTTGGTGCTATTTAAAAATGCCCACATTCATCTGTTGCTTTATAGATTTGATATTGTTATTTTTCATTTATAAAAATCATGTCTAGATAAGTAATCTTCCTTCTGTGTTTAACTTATTTCGGGCAATTTCACCATCAATGTAAGGAGGTTGATACTGACAATTAAAAATGATGGACTGATTATTAATTTCATATTTGTTATGTAGAATTTCATTTCTTCTTTTTTTAATTAATTTATTTTATATTTTTATCCGGTTTTCCAGGTAGGTAGAATTTTCCCTTTTTAGAAAATACCTAACTTGGAAAGCGGAAGCACATTGGCCGTGTGGCAGTGAAGTAGAAGAGTTCAATTCGGGCAGCGAACGTTTTGTAAAATCCTCACAAAACGTCCCGTGCCACAATTATAGTCATCTCTGGAGTTTTTTCGTTATCATCATCATAGTTGTCACGGTACAATAATAATAATAATAATAATAAACACAAACAGTCATCTCTTTTTTCTTCGGCCGGGAGTAATTCTCATCTCTTCATAATAAATCACCATACCTAACTTTCTCTCTCTCTCTCTCTCCCATGCACTCACACTCACACTCACGCAGCCTTTCCTTCTCTCTCTTTCTCTCTCCCACCACTTCTTTCTTCTTTCTTTCACTCGTCCAAATACATATCATCTATATGCAAATAGTTAGCCTGAGAGACAGGCATTTTCTATCTATTGTCCGGAGCTCCAAACCAGAGCCCTACCGTCACGTCATCTATCCCGACTCTGATCTGACAACAAAACAAGGACAGCATTTGGTTGGATTTTAAAATGGTTAGAAAACGAGCCAGTAATTATTATTAATACTGTTCGTATTTTATTGATATTAAAAATTCAATTACGCTAAATTAACATTTAAAATCATAAAATACACCCATATGAAGAATTAATTTTTTTACTTATCGAAAGGCGCTTAGGAAACAAAAAGTCAATGTTTTGTTGATTAAAAAAGGATTTATAACGATTTAATTGTTGAAATTTCATTTCTAAAGCCTTTTTTTATTTTGTGATTTGTGCATTCATAGTTTTTGAAACTCGGATAAACGGTAGTAAATACAAAATAACTGATTTGAGAAGGTAATTTAAAAAAATTGTAACTCGTCCTAGGGTAAAAAAGCCCTTCATTTAAAAACAGAAACAAAACAAGATAAAAAAAAAAAAGGTATAGAGTCCAATGGATTTCTTTTTTAACCTGCTTGATGAAAATATTAATAAATTTTAAGCAGTGGTGTTCTTTCTGCAGAGAATCATAAACAATGACGAACGATGAGTTTAAAAAGCACGACAGACCAAAAATCGCGCCAGAATGAATGAGTGAATCAAGCGATTCTTTCTTGTGTGTCAGTCTGTCTTTCTCTATAACAGAACGCCTTTGAATGAAACACGTGGTCTCTTGCCGTGCCTTCCTCCTCAATTTACCTTGATTTTTCTTTCTCTCTATTTTTATTTCTGATTCTTCAAATATTCTTTCTCTCCATTTTTAATTACTTTCCCTCATTCTTTTTATCCATCTTATTTTTTTTCTTTATTAAATCCTTGTTTATTTGCTTTCTTCACTTATTGTTTTTCTTTTTACTTTCAGTTTCGTAACTTTTACCCTCACACAAAAATGCACACTCACAGTAGCACCACACAAAACGATATTATGTTCTGATTAAATACTCGGTTGAGTACAAATTTAATGACTACAACTGATAGATTTTAGTAAACAACACCACAGATTGCAAAGACACTAATTAATTTAAAATGAAATAAAAAAGCATTAATAATTAATCAAAATACATTTTTTTAGTTCACTTTGTAGAAAATAATTTTCTTTGATTTGTTTTTTTTTTACGTGTGATTTTTACGTGTGTGTTTGATGACGCCTACCAAAATAAGTTTCTGTTTCAATTAAATAATAAAAATGATTTTCACTGTTAATAAGAGAAATATCATTTATACATACAATGGTGATCGTTTAACCAGTCGATTTTTGACACATTCTCTGATATGTAAACTCCACAGTTCATGTGAAATGTCTAAAATGAAGACAAGTGAATGAAACAAGTAAATAATGTCATTTTTCCTTTTCCCTCTTGTTAGACGATTATCGCATACTTCCTGGCGTGTTTAGAGGTCACCAAGTCAGAATTTGATCCATTTTTGTCGCCTTGAAGGTCGCTTTATCGGTCAGAAATGCAGCATTTAAGTTAAAACTAAATTCACTAGACACTACTACTAGACACTGGAGAGTGGCAGGCCGAGTTTTATAAATGTGGTTTTTCTCTGAACGAAGCACAAGAACAGCTGCAAGATACGCGTGTTTAAGCAGTGAGTGCAGTAAAACCTCCACCCCCTCTTCTTGGCTTGAAATAACCAATGCGGCACTACAAATAATAATAATAATAATGAATATTATTGATAGTATTTACTAAAAAGGTGCAAAAATAATTCCAAGTTAATTAGAATTACCAATAGAGAAGAAAATAAGAAATAGGACTGATAAATGTCGGAAAATGATGATTTTGCTATTTGTAGGCTTTATGTTTCATACCTAACCTAGACCTAGCCATGCACATGCAGTCTCCTCTAGCTCCGTAACAATCACACTTGGCTATTCATAAAATTATAATGATGAAATCTGTAACCTGACCCACGGATCAGAAATTATTTTTTAATGCTAAAATCGTATGATTTTCTACTCGTTTTTTTTTTTTTTTTTTTTTATTCATCTGTCTTTTTTTAATATCTTGTACGTATAAGAAGAATATTACTTTTTAAACCAAATAATGATTTCTTTTTTAACAACATCTGTATATAATGTTTTTGCATATTTATTTGCTTATTTTATCTTTTTTGTTTAGAATTTCAACTGATTTTTTTTAATCACCAAAGAAAGAAAAATATAAATTTGTAGAGCAGAAACATTCTTTCAGTCAGATTCAACTGGTTGCTGTTAGTGTTTTTGTTTGTAAAAGTCAAAAAGATGAGTAGAATGGATGAATTCTTCAGGGCCTGATAGAAAAAAAACAAAGAAACGAAAAAAAAAAGGAGGTTGAGAAAAATAAGCAGGTAAAAAAAAAATGAAGATAAACAAGAGAAACGAATCGGCAAGATATAGAATTTTTTTTTTTTTTTTTTTGCCGTTTGCGCTTTTTTTTTTATATGGAAAACAAAAATTAAAGTACTTTCTGTTCTAAAACTTAATCCTTAGGAGATTTATTATAAACTCGATGAAATGATGGACATTTTGCACAAAAAGAGGATTAAAAAAAGACAGTTTTGTTTTGTTTGATCATCATAAAGACGACGCCGACAATCAAGGTTGGGATGTTCGTTTTTCATGGGTGATGCGAATAATTAATAATAAAATACCTGAGATCAAAATGATTCTTGTTTGGTGCCTCAAAACACCAATTATTGGCTTAGTTGAGATAAAAAATAAAAAAAATAACCCAGGTCGATTAATCTTATTTCGGCGTGGGTTGGTTTGACTATCTTCGCTTTTTTTTATAGTTACAATTATTTTGTGAAAGCTCAAGATTACAAAATATATGAGTGAGTCCCACTTTTTTCTTTTTCTCAACAATTTTTAAGACTTTTAAATAAAAAGGTAACAGTTTTGTTTTTCTTTCACTTTATCTCGCTCTAAATCGATCTATTTCTATCGCTCTCCCTCTCTCTCTCGTGTTCTTACTGATTTTATTACTATTTAACACAATGGGTTATATTGCCTGTAGTGTACCTATTACAATAGCTTGTTGTTCATCATGACTCACAATAATATCAAATGGAATAGTAGTTCTCTTTTACACTCACTATCTGTACAGAATGCGGATGGATGGCTGCTGTTGTCACATAATTCAGGATAATTTTTAAAAGATTGAAGTAAATAAAAACATTCCATAACAAAAGACTTTTTTAGATAGCTGGATGTTTGAATATGAATGTATTGTAAAGACACTGACTAAAAAGGCAGATGATGATGGGCCATTATTCTCTGTAAAGACATGTAAAAACGTCCTTTCTCAGCCTAATCATGCGTTCTTGTGTAGTTTCTTCATCAAGCATTTTTTTAACTGGTAAATGTTGGTTATAAAGAACATTGAGTTTGAAAGTTCATCACAGTGAAATTAAAAAGGAAGGCTATTTTCCTTTTTTTTGTTTTTTAGGATTTTAGATAAAAAAAACTTATGGAACAATTTTTTTTAATTCTAAAATTTATGAAACAAAAGACGGAAATTAAAGTCGGGTTATAAATTAATAATAAATAATCGTGGTTACAAGCAACAATATTCCCTTCACCTTAAGGCTTAATTCATTTAAACAGCGATTTGAAAGTGCATAAATCCTATCGTACTGATTTAACTTTAAGCACAAAAAAAAACCCCAAGTATGGGACACTCGGTGAGAATCGCACTAATTTAACTACGACACGTGATTTGCAACTATATAGCTACACGTGTTAAAATCATTTTTTTTTATTAATTGCATAGTTTGTAGTGTACCGTAAATTTAAAAACTGTGAATGTAAAAGTGACTTCAATAGTCACGTTTTAACTAACACCAGTATTTTATAAAAATACATATTTTTTACGGATTTTCTCTGATGTCATTATTGTATCGTAGCTACAGAAAACAGGACAAATTTAAAATAAAATATCAGTTAACTGTTAAAGTTTTCATGAGATAAAAAAATTTAAAGTCTATATTTTTCCTTTCCTGTTTTTAAACCGAACATTTCTCTTCCTTCAGTCTTCCACTGTTCTGTCGTTAACGTGATTTGTTCTGCTATACAGTCTTCCCACATCAAATTAAATTCAAATATATTATAACAAAGTCTGTACTCGTGAATATCATCAAACAAACAAAATTTAATCAATTCTTTTCCTTCTTTACACTTCTTATTGAATATTACACATATTTCCTCCGTCTTTGAACCAATATTTTTAAAACACTAATTAAAGCAAAGCCTAAGGCATATGAAATTAATTAAAAATAAAATGATAGTCGCGTACAAAAATATACAAAACAAAAAGTATATAAATAAATCAAGTACTGTAAACAGCGGCTGTACAAACTGTCGTAGAATTTTCTTCCTTTCCCTGGTTTATTTCATGTTATACTTTCATTTGGAATGCCAAGTAAATAAACAGATTCAAATCTTTGGGCTTTAGGGACAGAGGGTGTTTTTACTGTTTAATTATTTTTTTAATGTAATGTACTCACACACACATGCACCTTGTTCTTTGTTGAAAATATGTTTGCTTTTAGTTTTTATATTCCTTTTGTATTATACAAATACATTTTGTTAACATTCTGCCAAACTTTAACGGACGGATAAATTAATGACTGCCGCACACGATGCGCGTGCATTTTGAAAAAAAAGACTCTATGAACAAACAGCGCGTGCGCCAAAAAGGTGGAGGAGGAAGAAGAAGAAAAAGAAAAAGAGAAATAGATTTAGAGAATCGAGAATCACGACGAAGGAGGAGGGGGAGGATGACGACGACAAGTAGTTTCAATTTCGATTTGGGTGCGGAACTAAACTATTATAACAACGGCAGATGCACCAGCCGGGATCGTTGTCGTCAGCGCTGTTGTGGTAGGTAAACTAATGGCAACAAATGAACGTGTGGTGTCGGAGATGATGATTACTGTGGAATATAACATTACTGTGTTGTAGTGTATTATTATTATTAATCAGTAAGAGATGAATTTTTGTGAATCATATCCAGTGTACATATGAAGCAGAAGCTGATCACATTATCGAAAGAGGAAAAATAACCTTGTCCTTTTTAAGTCAACATTCCAAAAATGGTTGCCCCCTTATTACCAAACCAAAAAACAAGCAACCCTATTATTTGTAAGTTAATTGTAATTGGGAATAGTAAAAATAAAAATAAATAAATAAGGCATTTTATTTTATTATCTTCATGCATGCTTCTACAAAAAAATCAGTCAATTCGTCTTCGTTTTCTTTTTTTACACTTAAAAAAATTGATCAGACTGGCAATTATTGGAAGCAAGCAAGTCTTGCCCGAAATAATTGATTTCTTGGAAGAATCGATCATTTATTTCCCCCCTTTCTTTTAGTTCGTTCAAGATCGAACATTATTTTAGGAAATAAATAAAACCGTTAAGTTAGCTTCATAATCAAAAGAAACATTGTCCAATTTGTTTACTCCACTATGAATTGCACTCATTAGTAAAAAAAAAGTACAAACAAAAATGATTAACAACCGTTGACTCTGTGTACAAGAGTCGTTATCGAACAAACAAAAATAATTTGTCTGGTTTTAGTTATACAGTATTTGAAACTTAAAAACAACATTTCCCTAACACTGATGTCTAGTTAGTTAATTATTTAGTTAGGTTTTCAAAGAGAGAGAATAGGTGAGGCTTTTTGTAATTTGTTATTTTTATTCTTTTTTTTACAATTATTCTGGAAAAAATTAAAATATTCATGGCTAGTATGACTCCTTTTTTGAAAATTAATCTACTTTTAGATTGCCTTAGTTTTGGAATGGAGGGTGCCCGCAATCTAGATGTGGTGTGTAAAAAAATGTATAGAGCTGAGAGTGAAGGAAAAATAGATTGGGACAAAATAGTAAATCAAATTTTAAGCTAGTTGTTATCTCAGATCAGTATATTTTTACTCGATGAACTCATTTTTCCAAAGTTGCGAGTAAGAAATCAAAGTATTTTTGAATGATTTCAAAATTCAAACTGAACGAACTGTACAGAGAGAATATTATTCAGTAACTTCTTTAATCTTTCTTTATTTTTGTTTGCTTGTTTTGGAAACTGTTTTTTTTTTTTTTTTTGTTTCACAGTGAACAGAAAAAAATGTCATTATTAATCTAGAAACTTAAAATAAATATTACAAGTTATGGAGTGTGAGGAGAAGGAGAAATTTATTTTAGACTCCTTTTTTTTCTATTTCAACCATCAAGTCATTTTGATGTTTTATTTTAATTCGGTCTTCCGGACCACTAAAAGCAAAGCTACGAATATTGACTGATATCACCGCCACACACACAAACACAAAAAAGATTTTTTGGTGGGTTGTATAGGGTTTCTTCATAAAGGATGAGATAAATAAATACGAAATATTTTTGAAGTATAGAGTCAGACTCTGTGATGCTATTTGCAGGCACCCATCACAACCAACTTCATAAAAAAAAAAAAAAGAAAATTTATTAAAAAACAGAAAAAATTAATAACCCGAATTAATAATTCGTGTTATTTTTCTAAATTTTGTTAATATTTTTTTTTTAAAGCGGAGTGTGAGTAAATGGATAGCAATTAAAAAGTAAACAAGTTCAACGAATAATTGACGTTAAAAAATATTTTTTTTAACAGAAAATAAAAAAAAAAACTATTTTATTTCTTATTCTATTTTATTTTATTTATTTATTTAAAAATAAAAAGTATTGCTTGAGGAAAGTTATTCTTAATCATTTATTTTTCATTTTCCATGTCAGTGTCGCATAAACTGTAAAAGTAAAAGTAAGTCACTTAAATTTTACAGTGACTTAATAATTGTAAGTGTGATGTCAATGAGAAACAAAATAAAACGAAGTTAATTTTTACATTAGTGAATAAAAAGTAAAAACTTACTTTACCTTTACGTTCGTTACTGTTATAAAAAAAATTAAATGACAACAAAGATGAGGGCATTAGTCAAATGTAAATAATGATAATTCCTCATTACAAAAATTGAGATAATGACAATTTGCTCAGACAAAAAAATTGTTTAACGATCAAAGATCTAGTGAGTAAGAAATTGAATTGTTTTAACACGGAAAATTGTATTCGGTTCACTTTGTGGAAAAGCCCTCTCTCGGTCATAATGAAATTTGAAAAAATGTTACATTTAAATTTTTTTTTCTGTTTATTTTTTTTTTTTTAGCAGAGTTAAAAAAAAGTCAACACTTGGTTGTTTGATCATTTGATTTAAATCAATGTCGTTGAAATTTACTGAATATAAAAGGTTAGCCTTCTGCAAAAAAAAAAAAAAGCACTAACATAACAACAGTCAGTAACAACACAATAAATGATGAGTAAATGTACGTTTTTGGGGGGGTTGGACATAATGAAACAAATGCAGTTCATTGTGGTCACTCACATAATCAATTGGTTTTTCCTCATTCATTAATTCGGTAATCACAACTGAATCTGTATTATTTATCTTTCCTTATTTTTATACTTTGAAATAATGAATATGATTTTCATTTCTTCCAGAAGACAACATAAGTTATGTGAATGACTGTTTATGGCAGATTCATAAGTAAAACTGAGTTAGATAGTAAAGGAAAACTTAAAGAAGCGACTAACTATTAACTATAAGAAGACAGAATACATGGTTATCAGCAAAAAAGACAACCAATGATGTGAGTTACATATTGGGGATATTAAAATCAAGCTGGTACAAAAATTTAACTAGCTGAGTTGGTAACAGACAATGGAAAAGGTAAACAGAAACCCAACGTCAAATCAGAATGGTAAATGATGCATTCCAGAAACTAAGCAAAGAGATAAGAAAATTTTATTAGAAACACAGAAAAGCTGACTTGATATTTAGTATCTAATCTCTTATATGACAGTGAATATAGGACAATCTCTTCACAGATAAAGAAGAGACCTAAAGCAATGACAGAGATGTGGTTTTACTGACAGATGTTGAGAATACTGTCAATAGAATATGTGAGTAACAAGACGGTTTTAAGGAAAATAGTTACTACATGGAAACTTAAAATCAGAGGCAGTTGAAATTTCAGACACACATAATGAAGAAAGAGGGCCCCAAAAAATTAATGCTCACAGGACATTGAAGGCAAGAAAAGCAGGAGAAACAGAGTAATCTACTTGATTTTGTATAAAAGAATGGAAAAACAAAGAAAGAAGATATAAAAAGTTACTTAGATCAACAAAAGAGAGGAAGTTTCAACATCTTGAAGGGATATGGCACATGAAAAACCAATAAAAATGACAGTTTCTTATGCATGTTCACACACAGAGGATGCTAAAACTGCATTTTACCACTTATTTTATTTACATTGCTCAAATGTTTGGTATTATTTCTTAGAATACAATTCAACAGCAAAAATTTTACCAGAATTAGACTGATAAAGTTAGTGGACAAGTGGACACATACACACATGTATATTTTTTTTTTTAGTGAAATTGGAGTAGATTTGAATAGCGAAATTAAATCAGAGCATTTTGTTTACTGATGGGGAAATCTAATCTAGGGCAGAAGTTGTACCCATTGAATCTAGGTCATCAGAAAAACAATGGAAATGGTTGAAATAATTTTTATCGATTAAAAACTGAAATAGAGCTGCGTAAGCTAGAAGGAACTTTGGAATTCACATGATTTTGGTTGAAGCAGCCAGAACCCCGTGATAATTGCGTGCGAAGTAGTAGGGCCAAGGGTTAGTTATAATCAGCCAGGTTTATCTATATAAACACGTAGTTATGCTGAAAAAGGCAGACGGGAGAAAATTTTTAAAGAGAGAGGAGAGAATTGGCCCAGGTGGGCGTTGGGAGGAGGAATGCCACTATAACTTTAAGCCCCACAAAGAAATGTTTATCCCTCCATCAGAAGAGTCATATATCGTTCTGAGATGATTTAACAACAAGATAATCACATACACTCTTTCTCTGTCTAGAATCCAGTGTATGAGTTTTTTTACTTTTCTTTTCTGTAACCCGTTTCTCTTCTCTACTATTCTTTTCTGCTATATAAAAGACATTAGCAATTCAACCATTGAATCGATGTTTGTCCAGCTTTCTGCAGATATTAATTTTTTTTTTGCTGCATTCTAAATTTCTTAGCGCAGATACCCCAGCCGTGTTTACATCTTCAGTCAACCGTGAATGGACGGACATCACTTCTGCTTTCTGGATCAAACAAATCACAACGTGGGCAGGAAGCAGGATTAAAACAACGGACTGGTCAAATAATCTATGGATGCTCAGTGGACCTATGGCCACTCCCTTAAGTTCAGATAGGACTGAGTAGACACCTCCACCCCAAAAGTAGAGGTTTAAGGGGCCTGGGCGAAAGTGTTAGACAAGCACAAAAGAATATCAGCAGCTCACATGAGAAAGAAATTAATGTATCATGAGTGTAAATACATTCAACACTCAATATATCACTTTGTATATATTGTTTATATATTTTGTTTATTTCTAACATTTTCTTGGTTATGTTAAATAAATGTTAATCTGTGCCTATACCCTACTCACATCCTATTCTCCATATTTTTTTGTTGGGGACACTTACTAGTTGTTGAATCAAACAACCCAATATTATTATATATATGAAGGGATCATGTATATATCATGTATCATATATAGAAAAATAAGTATGTATGTGAGAGAGTTTTCTATTAATGTTTGTGCAAAAGAAAAGCTAAATTATAGCCAATCAGATAAAAAAAACAGCAGTACATGAACAAATAAGGTAGAAAGTAAAAAAGAAAGAAAACATTGAAATTGTTGATTTAAGCCCAAAGACTTCTTCATTATGTTTAAATTGCTAATTCTCCAGTTTTCATTTGCTGGATATTATCTGGTCAATGTTCAAAGATTTTCAAATGAAACTCTTTGTTTCACTCATTGAAGTATCTGATAATTATTACTCTTTCAAGAGAATGATCGAAGAATAGTAAACTTATAATGGCTTGCTTTGGCCAGGGACTGCACTACCTCCTCAAGCCACTTGATGTTGGCCTCTGTGTTGAGTCTGAGGCCCTATGGGAAGAGGAATGGGGGCATAATGTCACCATCATCAGTGATCACTCCAAACACCTCCGTAATCACCATTAGACTTATCCAACTCTTTCTGAATCCTCTGCACTGTCCACAGATTGACACCCAAACACTCTTAAATATTCATGTTGGAGCTTCCGGCATGAATGCCAAGCCATACAGCATACTGTTTCCAAATTTCTGGCAGAGTGAATTGCGTTATGGTGCTCTTTTTCTCACAGTGTCCGACTGACCCTACTATACTGTGCAATCAAAAAAAGCAAAAACAAACAAGTATGCACAAAATTAAAAATATAAAATGGCAACAATTTACCCATCACACTCTGTATAAACTGAACTGAAGCTAAGAACAATCATAACTATTTTTTAAATAATAAATAAATAAAAATAAAAACTAGAGCTTGGAATGAAATTACATTTTTTTTTTGTGAAATAGTTCAACCATATAGGCATATATAATTTTTGCTATTAATGACAAGTATAATCTTAGAAGCTTTAGTGATATCAGCAACTAACATCATCCCAAAGGAGAATGGACAAAGAAGAGAAAATTAATGGATCACAGATGAGATTCTCAACATGCTACAAAGGAGACAAAAAAACAATACCAAGACATGGAATACAGAAAACTACACAATGAAATAAGTAACAAATGCAGGCAGGCTAAAGAAGAATGGCTCAATGAAAAATGTGCAGAAATAGAGAGAATGAGTATTATAGATAAAGGAGATAGGCATAAAAAATAAAGGAACAGTACAGAAGACATGCTCATCAACAGGCTGCATAAAATCCAAGGCTGTAATGTTCATATTAGAAAAAGAAAAATTCTTCAGCACTGGAACAACCCTTCCATGACAACCAGCAATACACAGAAATACCAACAGGCTGGAAATACTAAAAACCAAAGTAGAATCTGCACTGGCCAAATTGAACAGAAACAGAGTGGCAGGGCCAGACAGAATTGTAATAGAGGTACTGACAGCCTTAGATGATTTCGGTATAGACAAGATTACAGAAATAATAAATGAAATTTATAACTGGAAGACCTAAGCAGATCTATTTTCATAACACTGCCCAAGAAATCAGGTGTAAATGAATGTGAACTCCACCAAACAATCAGCCTAATGAGCCACATAACAAAACTCATCATCCGAATTCTGTTGAATAGAGTGCACAGCAGAATCAGGACAGAGATAGGACAAGAACAGTGCGGGTTTGTCAAAGACACCAGAACAAGGAACTCAATATTTATGCTCAGAATGTTATCAGAAAAAGCAATACAAATGCAGAACAACATGTACATGTGTTTTATAGACTACACAAAAGTGTTCAACAAAATACGCCACAAAGATGTGTTAGAGCTGCTCAGCAACCTTGACTTATTTGGGAAAGATATTAGAATAATCAAAAATTTCTACTGGCTGTAAACTGCATGCATATGAATAAGAAATGAGTTCAGCAGATATACAAAAATAGAAAGGGGTGTAAGACAAGGATGTGTCTTCTCACCAGACTTATTCAATCTATACAGTGAGGCAATTCTGAGAGAACTAGAAACCCTACCAAGATTCATCAATGGTGGCCACAATCTTAACAATATAAGATATATTGTTGGTAGCAAACACAGAAAGGAAACTACAAAACTTCCTACTGAAGCTAGCAAAGGAGAGCAAAAAGAAGGAACTGAGCATAAACAAGAAGAAGACAGAATACATGGTCATCAGCAAAAATGATGAGCCCAAAATTTGTAGATCATGTATACTAAAATCAAGCAGGTACATCTGTCCTCCTGTAAGAAGAAGACTTGAAGTAACAGAAATGTGGTTCTACAGAAATAGGCTAAGGATACCATAAGCCAAACATATGAGCAACAATGCAGTTTTGGGAGAATGGAAACAAAGAGGAAACTTATACTTAACATCAGGAAGAGCAGTTGAAATTTCTGGGACACATAATGAGGAAGGAAGACTTAGAAAATCTGATACTCACAGGAGAAAGCAATGTATGACATACTTAATGGGCTTGAGTAAGGGGATGGCAGAACAGGGTTTGGGAGAAATAACTAAAAGACAAAACTTATTAAGAGCTACAGAGGACAGAAGGAGGTGGACAGCTATGATCACCTATGTCCTGAAGTGTAATGTTATCATTGTACAGATTAAAAAGAACAAGAATAAATCTCTCATATCTAAAATTATTACTTATTCACCCCCCCCCCCAGATTTCATCTGTTAATAATGATGAATTGTGTGTGGCATTGAGATTTCTCCCAAATCTAGATTCTTCTTTTTGCATGGGTGAATGCTTATATATCTTCCTGTCATCAGTTGGCTTACAGTTGCACTTGGGTCAACTACGTGTTTACATGTCAGTAGCAGCTACTGACATCTAGTGAAACCATGAATCTACACTTGGTGGGTAGGTCGCCATTTTCAATGTCAACTCATTGATGGACTTGGTTTCTCAGAAGCTCTGGTGTAATACTAACATATTACAAAAGTAAAAATACACGTGTTTCATTTAAAAAGTTGCTGGTGGTCTTAATTTTTAATTGCTTTGTTGTAGCAGTATATAAATCTTCTACTTATAAAAGACACTCATGGCAGATGAACCAATGACTGTGATTTACTACTAAGTGGAAGGTAGGGATCATGGCTCTCCACAACTTCCTGTCCTTTGTAACTCTTAATAAACTTTGTCTTTCTGTTATTTCTCCTAAGTCCTGTTTTGCAATCCATTTACTCAAGGTCATTAAGTATGTTTATATGTTGTTTTCCTCTGTCCCTTTTGCTCTCTATCTGTCCTGTGAGTATCAGATTTTCCAAGTCCTCCTTGTGACACATATTGTTCTGCCTTGTAATGAAATGAATAGTCTTAAAGAAGGAATTTCTTGTAACCAATCTCAATGTGTTAAAGAATCTTATGTATAGAATGTTTTGGATATTTCTTCTCTTTTTCAAACAACAAAATGCATGACTGCTTTTCTATTTTATCATTCAACTACCCATTTTTATTTCTCTCAGAAGCCATTACTAAATTGAAATAATTACAAAATCAGCTAAAAATTTCACAAATTGCAAGAGATATTGTGGGTTCTATATAATATGTTTTACAATTATAAAAATTACAATTGTCTTGTTATAATTTGGTTCTAAGACAAGAACTGAATTATTAGGTGTTGGAATATTGATTTCTGCTGCACTAATACCTATCATGATGAGGCCATGACCCGATTTTCCATAGTTCAGTCTACTGGCATTAAGGAGGGTGGGGAAGAGGGTATATTGGAGATTGACTTTTAATTTTATAATTATTTAATATTTGTCACTGTGTCTACTCCTAGTACAAGTGTTGGTTGTTATTAGGGATGGTGTGTACTACCCTCCGAACAGTGGGGAAAGCTTGATTGGGGTCCCTGGGTAGTGCTTTGTAACTCTCACTATCTTAACCTCATTTGTTTTGTTTTTTCTAGCAACATTTAAATATGTTACAAATTAAACTAAGCACAACTCACTAGTATTAAAGGATGAAAAATGTTGTGGATTTTGACATCATTCTGTATTTTTGTGGGTGGAGGGGGTAAATCTGTGAATTTATTTTTTACTCATGCTTAGTCTCAAAAAAACATATAAAATTCACTATTTTTATCCATAATGTAGAATGTGCTAAAATTATTCAACTTTTTAACAAGAAAAATCTCAAGTTGATGTCAAAAAATTACCACAAAACATTGTTGATTTATTTTAGTAGATGGAATGATCTATTACAACATATCTATAATTTGTATTTAGATGCATTGTATTTATTTTCAATCTATCTAATTGAATTGTTCCCTTATATTGCATAAGATCCATTACTGTACATAAAAATAAATTTTTATTTTATATGAATACTACCTTATGAAAATTTAGATGTAGTAGATGAATGCGGGGTGGGAAGCCTGAGACTCCTTACACTGGCTCTGGGTGTTATTGTACATTTCATAGAAATGTTGGGTCTTTTAACAAGTCAGAATAAAGGAACCATTGGATTTTGGTATGTCAAAATCATTGTGTTTTTTAATCTTCTCTTCATATCTCTTTTTATCATGTTACAGAAACATTTTCACGATACTGTTTTTAGATCCATGTCTATTAGGGTAATGTTTGGACAAAAATCTTGAAGATACTCTACATAATGCCTGTCTCACCAGTTTTTAAACAATATTACTCTTGCTGCAAAGAAACATCAAAAAGAAAAAAGAAAAGGGAAGAGTGGGGGAGCAAGGGGAAGAGGAGGAGGAGGAGGATTTCAACTCTCAATTTCAGGATTTCAATTCTTCCCTTTATAAATACTTTTAAAGGTCCTAACAGAAAAGAATAAAATTCCTACTCAAACCTTTATTCATGAGACAAAATATTTTTACAATATACAAATTATGCAAATTACAATATAGGCCTGGCACAAAATTTCCCTTGTGCCCCATAAACCATCAAAGCAAGTTAACAGTTCTTTCTAATACAAATCTATTTTCTCTTAGCTAACAGCAGTTCAAGAAAAACATCTTTTCTTAAACAACAAAGGAGTTTTAACAACTTTCTTTTAGAGCAACAGTTAATATAAATTAATTTCTTAGCAACAAAAGAAATTTACTTACCTCAAAAAGTTCATAATTTAAAATGTCAAAGGTTGAAAGTCAGAGGGCTGAGAAAGGGGTGACCTACCTCTGGCAATGCTGGTTCTCTGGGTACTTTAGACAAAATATTCAGAGATTCAGAACAGGCATACTCAAATATTAGATAAACTCATGCAAGTTTAAAAAAAGATGTTCTTAGAAAAGAGAATTCTTATAGTTTTTAAAAGTTCTTCTTTCTTTCTTTCTTTCTTTCTTTCTTCTTCGTAATTTTCTTCTTTTTCTACAACAATAGTAGTAATAGCAGAAGCAGTTTTCTATCATCCCGACTCACATCTTTCTCACTCAGGTGTGGTCTGCAGTCAAAATTTTCCCTCATATATAGAAAACAAGTGAATCCAACCAGATCAAAACTTGAGAATCACTATCCAATCAAACTGCAGCCATTTGCAATTTAAATTTGGCTAGTTTTTGACAATATTACTATGTTTTGTAAATTTTTGCCAAAAAAAATGTTTCAACCATCTTGCTTCAATTAGATTTACTTTTATAACATCTATTTGAAGATCCTTTTTCTATTTTTTTCAAAATCTTTACACAACAATTTTTATTCATATTTTTTTTTTATAACTATCTGGATTCATTTTGGTGGTTACTTTTTCAAAGAGATCATGTTAGTAATATTCTAATTTTCTTAATTAGTTTTTCATACAATTTAAGATTATCAGTTTTATTAAAAATCATTTCATATTCATTTTTACACATTCAGCCTGTTTTTTATATAGTTTAATATTATCTTTCTTATTATAAATAATTTTAATATTAATTTTTACCCAATTTCAATATTTTAATTATTTTTTCTCATACAATTTAATATTATATTTTTTATTAAACATCATTTTTATAACATATAAGAGATTTTAGTAGCTTTAAATTTAATCCTGTTGTCAAAATTTAACCTTGGCATAAACAGCTGTTAGTCAATTTTATTCAATGAAAATTATTTATTTTCAAAATAAACTTAGCAGAAACTTCAGAAAACAATGAAGATTTTGTTGTTACCTGTTTATGAAAACGGAAAACCAACAATAAAACAAGATAGTACCTTCAATTTTCATTAGTCTCAGAAGCAACCATTTTTGTCCAATTTAAAAATAGATTAGTTCACAGGACCTGGAAGAGGCTTGCCAACACACAATTTAGAGATACAAAAATGCAACTAGAAATTTATAACCAATCAAACTTTGTGAGCTTATTTGAAACAATAATTAGAGATGATGAAAAATTTTCTTCAGTGGATATACACTATGAATAGACCACAATACGCTATAAGATTGTTTCACTTTAACACATTGAGCTTGACAAAAACTGTGTAAAACTGATCCAAGTAATTGCTTTCTAACTGTCCAAGTCTCTCCCAACTGAAGAATAGTGGCAAATCTGAGTCGCTTTCAGATGAATTATTACTGCCATCAGCTTCCGCGGACATCTCTGATATGGAGTTGCGTTCCATTGATGAGAACTGAATGCAGGTTGTAGACTTGTGTTACTGTTCCTTTTTTGAATTGCATCAAACATCAACCATGTGGAGTCTTTACCCAAACCACATCTCCTGCTCTGTAGACTCCAGGATCAATTGGTGGTGTGACATCGACACCTTTTATGCGGGCTTGATAGATGTATATAGTGTTGGCTGGTACCGATGAAGCTGTTATGTCATCTTTTGGCATCACATTATACCAATATATCACCGCCATAATGGAATATTCCAATCAAGCAACGATACACTTGATGGTGTGATTGCATTTCTCCACAATGCCTTCCCTGATGGTTGATAGGCATGCTGAAATCTCAGATGCCCCAGTTCTCAGCAAACCTTACGAATACCTTCTCGCAGAATGCCGTGCCATTGTTGATGAGCAACTCAGCAGGTGGCCCTCTCGCAAAATAGTAACTTCAGCTGTCGGATGATGCTGGCAGCATCCTGATGTGGTAACAGCCACTGATAGAAAACCGACTAGGTTCGCAGTCAATCAGAGTCAGGTAATGGGTTATGTCCGTCCCAACCCAGCCTCCAATTCTTGCACACATCCAACCATCCAGCTTTCCAATGCACTGGCACCAGGTCAATGGATTGGCACACTTCACACTCTCCAACCACTGCCCAAACATATCCATATATCAAACAGCTGCCTTTGGGACCTCAGAGTGGATTCGACATACAAAGTCAATGGATGGCTTGAATGTGGGTTGATTCCTGCTCTTCCATAGATGTGGTGCACACTGGTTTCGTTTCTTTCCAAACTGCACTCGGCCAACGTTTGTGCCATGTTGATACCTTTCAAGATTGTGTCAAGCTCTGCCAGGCTGATATGTTTGTCTTCACATTCTGATTGCAGCCAACAGGTATCTTCAACTAGGGATTCACTGCTTTCCACAATGATGCCAGTGGCCAAGGAGCTTGCATCAACCCACACACTAACTTTGTGCCCATCAACACACCAATCATCTTATACCAGATCCTTTCTGTGCCAATCTGGTAATGATGTCTGTCAGCATCTGAATCAGAGTTGAATCCTACACCTCATCATTCCTACCAGTTGTCACCGAGTTTGCATGCTGTTTTATAAATGCAGTTGTGATGTAGAGCCAGCCACATACTGGCAAATGTCCAGTCAACTTCCCACACATGGAGAAGATGCTCTGACGAGTAAGCCTGTTAGGTAGTGGTAGGAGGTCACTCCTGCAACTTCATTGCAATTTGCCCAACTCCTCCTGGACACATAATCCCAGCACACAGGTACCATTCTCTAAATGCTCTTGATTCTTACTTGTCAGTCCAAATTGTTGAAGATGCACCCATACACATGCCGCAGTGTATATACTTTCATTGATAAATATGTCATCGATGCATGAGGATATGGCCCTCTGGATGGTCTTGTTCTATGTGACCACAGCATTCACAATTGATTGCATGATCAGCAGTGCCACGTTAAGCCTAAAGCCAAAATGGGTGAAGCAATATCTGGCCATAACGATTTGTCGATGTGGATCTGCAAATAGGCATAGCGTAAATCCAGCACAGCAGTATCCAATCCTTCCTGTCGCCACTTCCTCAATTTTTGTGCACAAACATTTGCATCCACGGTGTGTGCATCCACATACTGATTGAGCTCCCAATAATCCATGACCAGGCAGGCCTTCTGATAGTTTTTCTGCAGCACAGCCATTAGAGGGATCAGGCCCTTGGAGGGCCCAATTTCTTCCTCGGGATACAGAAGTAGTCAGCCATTATCAATCCAGATATGAGTATACTCCTCCCTGAGCAGCTTTGGTACTGGATACTCGGCTGTCTGGTTCTTCAACGTGGGTGGTGTCTGATCACCAGAGCACTTCCAAGACACAACCCAGATCTTCTTGTTCTGGTCATACTTCGCATGGAAGTCAGGTTCGATGGTGATGGCTGTTCACAAAAGTCAGTCAAGTTGAGGAAAGCTCACAATCCTATCACTGGACATACATGCTCCTCCCAACTTCTTAATAATGTCAAAATTGAGCAGCAGGTTGAAACCTAGCAATTTATCGTCCACAACCAGAACCTCAATATCAATAGGGGGCCTGTTGCTCATGTCAAGTTGAATAAGTCCTAACTAAGAGCACTTGAGGTTCCTTTCACCAACAGTGAGCACATCCACTTCCTTCCTCTTCCAAGTGCAACAAAGCAGTCTACTTACATGCAATTAAGAACAGCCTTTGTCTAACAAGGCAGAACTCCTGATTCTAGTGAAGTGTACAGCAGTTGCAGATAGCAGCCTCTTTGTATGGAGCTTGGGGAGTAGACCAGAACTGAGGCCTATTCCCCTATGTGCAATTGCGAACTACATGTCCTATCACGTTGCACTTGTAACATCACATCTGGAGTGTCTGCCTATTGCTATGTGATTCTTTGCAATCCTTTGTGAAATGGTTGGAGCCATTACAACAATAGCATGTTATGGAGCCATGTGGATCTACAGTGGGAAGCTTCCTTGCCACATCCTGTGTTGTTCATACTACTGTGACTGCCAGTCCCTCTTCCAGTACTTCATCTTTCATATTTGCTCACACTTGAGTCAGTAGCTGGCTGATAGACAACTCGTCCATCAGGGTCGAAGCACAAAGAAGGTGTTTAACTCAATCTGGTAATCCTCACATGAACACACATGGCAGGCCATGGTCGCTGAACAGGATGGAAAGTTTTCATAACTCCACCAGCTAGGCATCCACCAATTCTCTAGGATGGAGCCATCACTCAGCAAATTGCTCATAAGCCAGAAAACTGTCCGTGGCAAAAGCTGTATAAAGTGCAGATTTTATCTGGCTGAAATCTTCCTTTTTTTCCTCACTCATCTGCTAGTAGACAGCAAACACACCACTCATTAGCCTTAAAGGGACTACATGTTCTGAACATTTAACCTGGCATATCTTACAGACCAACTCCGCCTTCTCAGTTCATTTGACAACAGATGGTCCAGACGCAGAACCGTCAAAGTTGGAAATAAGTTTTAGATCAAACTTCCCCTCTGACATTTTCACCAAAATAGCTTTTGTGAAACTGATCCAAGTAATCACTTTCTAACTGTCCAAGTCCCTGCCAGTTGAAAAAGAGCACAGTGTTCCAAAAATGAACGCTGTCCTCAATGCTTGCATACTCTCCAAAACAGTGTAAGGTAAGTATGGTGTCATTCTCATCTACAGAAACGTTTTTTACATACTCTTGGTATTAAATGAAGATTTTTGTTCAAAACTTGATAGGTTTTTCAGGAAATGTGATATGTTGTATGATCCTGGAAGTAAATTTACCATGGAAGATTCAGAAATTAGTGCACTTTATATACATTTTCACCTTAATAAATTACTTTCTCTTTTAATTAAAATTGCATTCTTTAAATAGAAGTATAAATTCATCAATCAATAACAATTTGTCTGTTACGGCTAATTACTGCATAATGTCTATTTATGATCAAAGGTGATGGAATTATGAGTCAATGTAATTAGATTGATATTTACATTGGGCTTATAGTCAGGTCACACTGAAAACACCATATTAAAAAAGTTAAGCAGTGATGAGCATGCTCAATAATTAGATGGGTGACCACATAGAAATATCAGATCCTCTAAGCAAAGCTGAGTAAATAAATACAGTACTACCTTGAGACTCAAGTGTACCAACATAACAGTTTTTTAAGACATGAGCTGGTGTTTGGGCAATTTTTTATCTTGACATACGAGCAATGTTCAGTTAAGCATCTGCTAGTTGGTTTAGCAAGCGCCAAGCTTCAAGTGTATTTCCACTTGTAGTACACATGTTCACCTCACTCTGGAAGAATCTGTGTTGTGTTGTATTTCTTTTGCCATTATTTTGCCAAATTCTTTTAGTGACAACATGTGTCTGAAGAAAGTAAATGTAAAAATTAGTGGTGAAATGTCAAAACATATGATTTCACTTAAGGTAAAGTGGGAAATTATAAAAAGCATGAGGAAGACGTATGAGTAATGGATTTGGTGATACAGTATAAGCATTCTACATCGACAATAAATAAAAAATTAGAAAATTAGAAAAAAATTAGTTACAATAATGGATAAAATGTAAATGTCTTAAAAAATTTTTAAATTAAGAAGTTAATCTTCAGTATTGTAGCCTAAGCTAACCATTGCTAGGCTAGGTAGACAGTCGCTAGGCTAGCTGTTGTTGTCTCTCTCTCTCTCTCTCCCTCTCTCCTCCCCTAGTTGACCCATGATATGTCTGAATTTCATGGTTTAGTACAGTTTATTTCTTTACAATTTGTTTTTTTTCTTATTTTATTGTTTGTAAACTACATTTTTTGTTTATTACATATTTTTACTTGTAAGAAACCCACAAATAAAAAAAATAGGTGTGAGTTTTAGGAAAATAATGGTGATTTTTAGGGGCCTAGAATAGATAGATTGGAAATATTCTCATTAATTTCAGTGGGGAAAATTGATTTGAGATATGAGTCATTTGAGTTACGAGCTCAGTCTTGTAATGAATGAAACTTGTATCTCAAGGCATTATTGTACTTGACTGTAGATTTCTTGACAAAATGATTAAATTGACATTACTTTGGAATTAGGGAAACTGAAAAATTAGTGAAATGAATGGAGTTACTTTATTAAGTTTTACAGTTTGATTATTATTATTTTTGTTGTTTTTTCCATTGTAGAAAAACATTCTGTCAAAACTTTGTTAAAATTCATAAGGAAAATACATTTTCATCTTTGATTGTTAGAAATAATCTGAATAAATAATGCTTTCTTTACAGTTTAGTATAAATTAATATTTAATGATTTTTATTTTAAATATCTTTATCATTTTTTTTTTTTTTGCATTTATGATGATTTATTCTCTGCACTATTATGCAGAGTATTTGTCATCAGTCATTATCTGATCAACTATGTATGTTGTTATGGTATTTTTTTACTAATTCATTCACTTCCAGTGTATATGGAGATACATCACAAAATCAGGTCTCACAAGGTATTTACATGGTAAGGAAACAGATCTGTAATCTCTGAAATAAAATCCTAATAACTGATACAGAACATCACTAAACTGAATGAATAAGTATATTTGGTTATATGGTAAATATTATCTGGTCCACTGTTTTTATTAATACCATACTGGAGATACTACTAATAATAATATTGATAAAGCTAAAAAATAAAATAAAAGTCCCTTTTAAAAACCAGAGAAATTAGTCTAAGTCAAATCCAGGGGATATAATTCAGAAGCACCTATCTGTCATATCGCCAAGTGATGTTTTAGACAGACCACAAAAATAAACAAATAGCTTTACATAGTCCAGAACTCGTTTATAATGCTAGACATGAACGTCCAAATAAATAAAAAAATGAACTAGAAGGTACCAACGCCTATTGAAACTATCTTGACAGCTTTCAGAATTCAATGAATAAGCAAAAAGTATCAAGACAAAGGGAGAGAACCCATAGCTTGGATATATAGTCAATAAGACTCAGTTGCATTCACCATAAACAAACACACACAGACACAAGAAAGATGAGAATAGTCTAAAATGTAATGACAACTGATTAAAAATTTATCTCAAAATCAGGCAGAATATGAGTGCAGTTTTATAATTGTAAATATGTGCACATCAATAGATACAATTATAAATTTAATGATAAGCTATGTTAAAATATTCAAAATGATATCCATATTTGTATGTGTGTGTGTATATATATGTATATATAGGAGTGTATATTTTATGCACTTCTTGCTTGTGGAACTCTCTTTCATCTTCTTGCTTTTTAAAAATTTAAATACAGTGTCAATTGTTTACCTTCTATTCTTGTTCTTTTATTGTTCTCAATCCTTAATTTTTTTTTCTCATATTCTTTCACTCTCAGTAACACTTTGCATCTTAGTGGCTTTATTGCCATGCTTGGAGGTGAAATGGTTATAAAAAGAAATACTTAATTTTTGCTTTATTTGAAAAAGATAGCTTTTATTATGCATACACCAAGTCTATTAAATGTGATATTGTGAAAACTTAGTCAAAATGAATGTATAATTTAATTAAACTGCCAATATTACAAATCTAACTATTGTCTCCTCCTCTCTCTCTCTCTCTATATATATATATATATTTCAATCATGTCCAACTTTTCCTAAATTTTTCTGATTTTTTTAAATTTGTTAAAATTTCAATATTTAATCTGTATTTAATCCCAATTCATATATATAAATATATATATATATATATATATATATATATATATATATATTGTTATTATTATTATTATTATTATTATCATTGTTATAATTTCTTTATTATTTTATATTCTAATTTTTAGTATTGTCATCACTATTATTATTATTATTGGTAACATTACTATTACAGCCATCTTAACTAATAACATATCAATTATTATAAATATATCAATAATAATATAACAGCTAATATTACCATTAACTTGATCATAACTTAATCATAATCGTTATTAACACTGCTGCAGTTGTTGTTAAAAGAAAACACAAACATCATCACTGTGCTTACAAATAGAACCCTACTTAACCCACATGGTGGTAGCAGACCCAAAATTTTGTAGCCTCTCTGAATTAAAAAGTTAAAGTTGATAAAGGCTTCCAGGAAGGAGAGGTTTAAATTCATATTTTGTTTGTATGTAAAATTAAGAACAGATTAATGTTTCCTTTTATTTGTTTAATATCAATTATTGTCTTAGCTAAAAAGAAAATATCCTTGTAACATTAGAGAGTTATGGAAGAAAGATTTATTCTCTAATTTGTATTTCCCCTGTTGCAGGCATTAGCATTAGTATGTTATTATGGATGATAGTGACTACCAGTTGTCAAAATTTCAGCTTTTCACAGTTGTTATTTCTAACAAATATTAGGTTTTAAAATTTTGTCCCTTAGTTTTGGATGCTACTGTATATTGGTTTAGTTATTTCATTGAATATTTTCTTTTCTTTTTTTCTAATCTTTTCACCCAAAACAAGACAGTAAAAGCTACTAAGCCACAAGGGTTACAGAGAGTGAAAAAACAGAAGGTACAATAAAAAAAAACAGGATTAAAAGTGACAGAAGCTTATTACTGACATTGCATTTAAATTTTTGAAGATTGTAGTTGACAGGAAAGCAAGGAGCCAGAAGAGAGTTCCACAAATAAGAAATGCAAGAGAAGAAACTATTAGCATAGAACTTACAACTAGCAATTTCAAAAGTGAAATTATGGGACCTAGCTGCCAATTTAGTACTGCACTTAAATCCTTGAAGTTGAAGTACAAAGAGGAAAGCTCATCAGAACAATTACCATGAAAATATTTATAGAAAATACAAAAGGAAGCTATTACAGTGGTGGGGAAGTCACTGAAGCAGAAATGCCAGGTCAGGACCAATAATATTGCACTATCTTCTTCGGATTTTGTCAAGAATCTCTAGATATGTAGCAGAGGTCTCAGACCAGATAACACAGCAATACTCAATATAAAGATGAATTGTATACTTATAAAAGTACCAGATCAATTCTAGCAAAAAAAAAAACATCTTTCCTAGCATCAGACCTAGCAGTTGATTTGATATAATTGTTCCACATCATGTCATAAGACCAAGAATGCTCTCCTGGAGGCTAGCATCAGCCATGATGGCAAAAAATGGTTGTTTAAGATGATTATAGAGAGCATATTCATTTTGGAGGTGTTAAAATTAACAACAAATTATCAGTCATTTTCAAGATCAGCTACCAATTTGATTTTATTGAACCTATCAGACTTACTATTAAGACAAGAGCAAACAGATACCAAGTTGTGAATTGATGATATCAGTATGATGAAAATAAGGAACACTCATAGGGAACACTCATAGGGAACACTCATGAAGTGAATTAGTTGTTCTAACTCAACACAAAGCCAACTTGAGCTCAACCATTGTAACCATTGATATCCTAACTGACTTCTGAACAAAAAAGAAAGAAAACTGACATATCCAAGAGACATTGAGAACTTTCACTACAATCACCATAAAAAGAATAAATATCCGTAGTAGAAACTAAAGTTTTTGTATGCTTCTATTTTCTTTGTTTGCATATTGAACACACATCTTCACCTGAAATAACCACAAGCATACAACCTTGTTAACATTCATAGATATCATGAACTCATTAATACAGAAATAATTACTAAAAAAAGTTTGTGCAAAAGTCAAATTGAAAAGGTTAATGAATGTAAATTTTACATCTTAAAGAATTAATAAATATGTAACAAATAAGAAAAATAAAAACTGACTTAAAAAATTTTTTTTTATCATGTTGCCATTTTGTCATGCTCACATGTGACTGTCATAAATCTATAGTTCTTGACTCCATCTCTTACTGAACCCTATGTTGCTTTGGTCTCTATTTTGTTTGGTTGACTCATTTTCATTTCTCTCCAGATTCTTGGAATCTGAATTAGTGAACCCCAAAATTCAGTCGCAGAAACATGCTACAGCAATCTGACCCTAATGAAAAGGTACTACAGATAGAGAGAAAGAGATAAAGATGCATTTACATATATACATAAATGCATGTACATACATGTATATATTTGATGAATGACTGATATAAAATATCTGAACAAAGTATGATGAAATCCATGAAAACCAGTTGTATGTTTAATATTTTCATTTCCTTGTTGATGTTTCACTCATTTGATAATGCTCAGTTGAAAGGGATGAAATATCAAGAAGGAAATCAAAAATTTAAACATCCAATGGGTTTTCATGTATTCCATCTTTCAAATTTATATATTTGTGTCAAAATAAAGAAGATATTTGTAAATATCTTAGAAGGCTACTCTCTGAAATTTAAATGACAGTAAGCACTTACATAAAATAAATGTTCTGACATTTACAACAAAAGATCATCAGATGTTATACTCCACTGCATTTAGATCTCTTTCTGATTCACTCAACATGTCGGCTGGATGTGAAAGCAAAACACAAAATAAAAAGTTGTTTTCTGAACAGGGGCTCCAAGCATCACATCCAGTCCACAAAACAAATCCCCACAATAAAATACAATAGCCTATTATGAACATTTTTGTGGTGAAAAAAGAAATCCTGGGGATCACTAGATTTGCTTAAAAGAAAGCTCCTTGTAACAACCGACACAGTAGCCGGCTGAAAGGCCTCCTGTCAACGTACAGGTGCACTGTCACCCAAGATTCACTAATCTCACCTGATTCAGCACATGATGAGCCAGCTTCAACACTGGTCTTCTGATGCCACCACCATAATTTCTAACACCTCAACATCTTCACTATCCAGCTCCAGGCCATCCTCGTCATCACCACACTGTCACAGTGATATTATATTCAACCAAAATCCAACAGAGACATTCCATTCAATCATCCTTGACTATCCACTCCAGGCCTACCTCATCATTATCACCGTAACCTCAGCAATGCAACTCACAACGAATCAAACCACCACTATGACCTCAACCAAACCAACACACCTTACCAGACAGTTCAGCTTCAACATCTTGGCATTACACAATCACCAGCCCATCAAATACCTCAACAGTGTCTTTTACAAGCATGAAGAAGTGCATACATCAAACTCCACCAATGGCTGATCCACTCCAGACCTATCTTCTGACCCCAACTGTGACCTTGATCAACCAAACCAAGAAATAGGTCAAAACTAAAGAACGACACATGAACAATTTTTGCCAAATTTCAATCAACTATATATATATATATATATATATATATATATATATATATAAATTTGTCGAATACACATGGTTCCTTTTCTTTGCAACCAAATGCTTGTTATAACAATTATTATAATAAGTATTGAAATTGTTCAGAAAAGTATCACTAAGTTCTGCATTTATGTGTATAAAATATCAAATTTTTACATAATTACAAAAGGTACTTTAGATATTTGTTTTATGACATTCATTATTAAATAATTAACTTTCAGACTGTAAACAGTTTAAATATTAATCTGTCTTATGCATTTATAAGTCTATCATTTATTGAATATTTCTGTCACATCTGGTCTGGTATTTCTACTATGCATTTAGCAATTCTAGATAAAATACAAAGAATTTGCAATGTTATTGGTCCTGACCTGGTATCTTGGCACTTTCCCACCACTGTGCCTTTTCTATTAATGTGTCTGAATGCATGTATGATAGTGTGCATGTCTGTGAATGATTTATTTTATTGATTTACATCTTGTACTTTTTTGGGGTAGTTGTTTGTTATTTCTGACACAATTAGGATTGTGAGGGTTTTGTAGTCAGCCTTTTTGTAGATTTTATGTTCACTGTGGTATAACTAAATTTCTATTTCAATCAAGAATATGGGAATTTATTTTAAAAATGAATTTTAAATCTGATTTATGGCAATTTTGTTAGAAAGAAGTTAAAAGGTTGCATCTCGCATTAAAATTACTATGGTCTAGTTGGTTGAAATGTGCACCTACAGTGAAATTCATGTCATTATCTCTAATAATTTTCTTGTGGTTATTAAACTAAAGATGGAATTCTGTACAAGTTTCATCAATGTAATTATCTCTCTTACATTTATTGCAGCAAATTAGATATATTTGAACTGTCACAAGTCAAAGGAGGAGGTTGGATTACTATATATGTACCAGGTAGGATAAAAATTCTATCAATGATAATATTTTTTTTTTTACAGTAAGGTTCCCCCTTTACAAGGCCTGGGGGCCACTTGAGGTAGAGGGTTATATTTTGGGGCCATTTGTGTGTATAGAAGTGGAAGATAACAGTTAACCCTCACCTTGAATAGGTTAAGATTGTAGTGATCAGGGAAACAAGTGGAAACAGTGTGGTTTGCAGAGAGAAGCTGCTTGAGTGGCACTTACTTCTCACCGATGGCGGGAATGTGGGTGGTTTGCCACTATGTAAGTGGCATAGTATGTTATTGCTGTGAAGGTTTGATTTGGTGGTACCAAGAACTAGTTCATCCGAGCACTTTCTGGGGAAGTAGTGGTAGGAGCAGCAAAAGACTTGCCACATCCTACCTGTGGGAGAGAGGTTGAAAGGTGGAGAATAATTCATCACGCACAATGGCTCAGAGAGGCTTTTAGGCTCTATCAAGGCTGAAGAGTGAAGTCTGGACAACTCCTACCCAAATATGACAACAGTACTCCATTTTTGGCTTGACCTGGCTCTTGTACAGGTAGAGGATAACAGGAAGAGTCAGGTATTTACTGGATCAGTACAGAGAGCCGACTATTTTATCTGCATCCTTAGCAATGGATTGTATATATGAGTTTCACTTGAGGTTGGATGTGAGCCTAACAGTCTTGGTTGATATTCTTAAGGACAAACACTGGAATTTTATTTGGGTCAGTGGCTTTCTTAAGGTCAAGGCCTTTGTTAAGTCTAGAGACTTCTTGTGCTGTAATGGTAATATTACTGAGATTGTACTCAGTGAGACATGGGAACAAGGAGGGAATGGTCAAAGATAGAGGTGAAGTGGCTTGCCTTATCTATTGAGGAATATATGACATCAGGGCCATTTATAATTGTGGGCACAGCTGCTTTACCTCTGTTCATGATTTCGTTGGTGATCTTCCAGAATTCATGGGATCTAATTTGTTTCTTTTCAACTTTGGTCTGGACTGCTTGTAGGTAACTGCACTTGCCATTTTCTAGAACTTTTTGCAGTGATTGTGGGAAGTTATGTTTACAAACATGGCATTGGAGGTTATTACATGTTAACTTGATAAGTGAGAAGTTTAGGTAATCTAGACAATGTAAGGATTGATTGGAAATTTGTTGCTTGACATTAAATGGGATTTCACTATATATCTTATTAATTATGGGATCAAGTACTAGGTACTGGAAATCATTTTCTAAAAGATGCGATAGTTATGAAATCTGTAATTAAAATAAAAGAATCTATGAGAATTCTGGAATTTGTCTTATTTGTTTTGTAGGTTAGAAGAGTATCACTATTATGTTTGGAAGCCTTAATGATTAATTCTTGTTTTTAGAGGATAGTTTCTATTGAGGAAAGAGGATATTTTCTAGTGAGGAAGTTCTATATGTTTTTTGTAAGCTCCAGGCTCAGAACAGATATGTTTAATGAGTAAACATTGGTTACAGATTATTGTTTTTAGTTTTGTTGGTAGGGTGGCATCTGCTAAAATTTAAGTAACAATGATCATCTGTAGGTTTGATATTTAGTGATGTAGTTGTTTTATCCTCTATTCAAGGGTCTACCATCCAATAATGGTCATGAACTCCACAAATCTACACTTGCATAATAAATTTTTTTAAACAATATTTTTCCCAAATAGAATCCAACATCATTATATTTTTCATTGAGAAAGGACACAGTTATCTCTAAAAAAATTTAACATTTTTCACATCATGCTTCTATTTTATCTATTGCCCTAATAATATACAATAAATATTATTACTGTCATTATTATTCTGTCTTTCTTAAATTTCTTCCATTGACCTACTATATACCTCCATTCTGTAAGAAACAGATATGGATAAACCTTCTCTAATATATAATCACATGCACACATATATACATATAAATGTCTTAATACTTACTGCCATCTTCTTCCAAGTACTTTTTAACTCACAATAGTTCAAGGCCCAAGACTTGATAAAATTCACAACTTTCACAATATCTGTTATCAACTGATTCATATTTAACTTTTGAGCACATAATTGTTGTTGATGAATCAAGCAATGGTAGTTGAGTATATTCTGATCAACCGATTCTTTGACTAAAATAATAAATCCATTTTTACCAATTAATGTAGGAGCACCATCAGTTGTAATTGAATAAATTTTATTTCTATCAATATTGAACTTTTCAGTTGATAAATTAACATGCTCAAGTATGTCCCTGCCAGTTGTTGTACCCTTCATCTGGCAAAGTGGTCATCATTCCTTCAATTATATTAAAATTGACATCAATTCCTCTGATGAAAATAAACATTGTGCAATGTCACTTTGATCAGTACTTTCATCCAAAGCTAAATTGTAATAAACATATTTAGATAATTTGGTCTGCAATGTACTCGCAATACCATTTGCTATGTTATCAATTCTTCTACCAATTGTCTGATGTGAGAGGCTCATTTCTTTGAATAAGTTCACTTTCTCAGGACAGTATTCATTGAAAGCAATTACAATACATTCTTTTATTAATTCACCATCTATCAGTGGCTTGCCCTTCTGAGCCAATTTTTCAACTATTAGATAGCTAACTTTTGTACATGTATCAATTTTAACAACAGATTTTCTGAGAATGTTTTATTGAGAACTAAAATTGCTTCATTCATTTATTTTCATTTTTCTTCTTTCTTTGTTTAATTTATTATATTCCAACTCATGCTTGACAGCATAATTCCTTGCATACAGCAATTTTATCATGACACATGAGGGAGATAATATTACTGCATGCTTCAATTATGAAATATTTTTCTGTCTATAGTATATTGAATTTTCTTTTGTTATTTTTCTTTTAGTAGATATGACAAAATACCTGATTATTAAAAATATAAATTTAAAGTTAACTAAATAATTATGAATATAATTGGAATGTTTTGAAAGTATTTATTTAAATTATTATGTTAACAAAAGAAATATATACATAGACCTATGTCTGTATACCTGAAATTAGAAAAAAATAAAGAATAAATTTAGATTTAGTTAGCCCCTTCCACTTGGCATTTCTAGCCTCAAGTCACTAAAACTGCCTAACACACTCTTAAAAAGAGGGAAAACAAGTCTTTTTTCATCTGTGCCTGATTAAAGGTTACCATTCTTTATCACTAATGGCATAACTGGACACTGATACAATTTTTTTCCAAATCACTCTGTATGGTGTTCTCTATTAGAGACCAAGTCATAATGAATAGAATACAAAAGAACTGGCGGCCAGTTTTGAATATTGGGTATTTTAGTTTCATTTTGAATTACGCCAGTGTTATTGGCCTTGAATTTGAAGTTAAAATTCAGAATATCATTTACATTATATAATTCAAGTAAGTATAAGATTTATTTATTTTATTTTGAGTTGCTATATTATTGTTATGTAGATCATAAAAAGTAAAAAAAAAATTTGCGGGGGTCTGTAATATATTGCAAAAAAATTCTTGGTCTTCTTGTTACTTTGAAGTTAAAAATGTGACAAAATTGAAAAAGCAACAATGGCTTGAAAGTTTAGAGTGGACAATTCTTTATTTTGCACAAAATGTGAGAAATTTGTCCTGGTTTTCCCACATGAAAGGGTTGAGGTTAAAAATGTGATAAAAATGGAAAAAGCAACAATGGCTTGAAAGATTAGAGTGGACAATTCTTTATTTTTAGGTGGCTCTTTCAGGTGGAAGGATAATGATTCAAACTCCTGCTTGGTATGTAACAATAAAAGAAGAAAATGTTTATTTACATGCACAAAAATAGGGGTAAATGGATATACAATTATAACAAAATGAAAGGGAGATGAAAAGCGAGTAGTAGATTGTTGTTAAAGGTTAAAACACTCGCAGATTTGTTTAGAGTTTTTGTATAGGAGGAAACTGTCGGACGATATCAATTTTGTAGCTGAATGATTTCGTAGGCCAGCAACATATATCTTCTAGGTGCAAGGAGGCAGATCTCAATTGGTGTTTAGTAGTGGGCTGACGTTCTTTCTCAACAGCCCATAGTAGATAGTTCTTCCTTGAAGCTGACTGCAATGATGACTGCTTTTCTGTCGCCAACCTGTTGTTATCACAGACAGTTGTTCATTACTCACTGCCAAATAGGTGAAGATTCTCTGTATATATGGAGATCAAAAGGCTCAGAAATATCAGGGATTTTTCCCTCCAAAGTTGCTGTACAAATTTCCTAGCCCTTTCATTTATTAGAAAATATATTCTTATCTCTGATAAGAACAAGATTTTGGGAGTCAGCAAGGACCTGACAAGTTGCAAGTTCTCCAGACTCCGTGGCACCTGAACAGGGTAATGATGTTCAAACTTCTTTTTTAATGTCTAGTTTTTAATAGACATCCGTCTTTTCAAAGATGTCTTTCTAAGTTTGTTTTTATTTTATTTTTATACTTCAAAATATATTAAAATTAAATTGTCATTATTATTTCATAAAGTTATTTAATGTTTTTCTCTAATATTGTTAAAGAACAAATGCATACATAGAATTATTTTTTTATTAGTTGAGTTTTTCTTAAAAAAGGTAAAATAAACAAATATTAAAATTTTAAAAAAATTTTCCATTAAAGCATAAGAAATAGAACCAAATGTCATTCTTATTACAAAATTAATGAAATAGCCATTTAAGAATGTTTTTACATAAATAAAATTTATTTCGATATTCTAAAAATGCAGGGAATGAAATATTAATCATGCTGCTCATTCATTTTTACAGGTTCTTAGTATTTATTTATTTACTCAAGTTGAGCACAAAACTAAATTTTTGACACAAGAAGGCCAAGATTAAAGTGCACCTTGTGGGACAACTCAGACATCAGGCAAAATCCCCAGACCCTGGTTTAAATCGAGGGATAGGTGTTGCTTGGAGGGAGAGCACTCTGGAAAGCAATAGCTGATCTTATGTTGACAAGTGCCAGAAATTTAGATACTTAATTAACTCAATAATTAATTAAAAGATTATGTAATATTTTGCAAACCTTTCTTAACAATATACTCCCAAACCAATATACCAAATTCTCAAAAAGACAAACATAAGAGAGAGTGATGGAGAAAATCAGTTCTAAATGCCAATGTGAATGTTACAAACAATACCGTTATTTGTCAACTACATTGGCTTTCAAATAATGATACCATAGAAGAAAAAATCCACCATCTGTATGGCTAGGTGTGCCAAAGAGTCAAATACCAACATCCTCTGCTGTTCAAAGGGATATCTTGAGTTAGCACTTTTTAGAAATGGCTCCCAAAATGGTTGGAATAAAATACAGCTCAGATATAGTAATATGTGCTTTTGAGTACTATGCAATATCATGGTCATTGTATAATAGATTAAGACAGGATTTTAAATTACCATCATTAGCAACATTAAGAAGGATGACATCAAAAGTTTCAAAACATAATGAAAAATCTTTTTTGCTATCTGTATTTAATACTCTTAATATCAGTCAAAAAGGGTGCATAATTCTCCATGATGAAGAATCAAGAAAATGCTACTATATCATGGCAAACAACTATTCGGTAAGTCAATTACAATCCATCTTTACTTGCTCAAACAGTACTTACTATAATGTTGATATGTCTTAATGGGGGTCCAAGTTTTCTTAGAAGATTGATTCCAATTTCAAAATTAACGTCAGCCTTTTTATTTGAACAAATTGAGTTAACAGTTCAGGCCATCGCCTCTGTACCAGCTGATGTAAAGGTTATTATATGTGATGGCAACTGAGTAAATCAAGCTTTTTTTAAAATTATATCCCACACTCACTGAAAAATTTTGGTTAACTGAAGATAACAAACATTTGTTTTTTGATTATGTTCGTCTGTTGAAAAATATCCACAATTTGTGGCTCACAGGAAAGACAGGAGAACTAATCTTTGATGATTATGGAGTAAAATGAGTTGCAAAATGGGCACATCTTAAATAGTTATATTGTTTTGAATCTGAAAAACTTTCAAATTTAAATAAAATTTCCATTACTCCAAAGCCCATAGAAAGACAACGGGTTTCTACTTGTCTCAGAGTGTTTTAAAAAACACATATAAATGCACTTCGCACTCAGTCTGGAATAAATGCGGATAAGAATGATACTGCTATCTTTATGAACAAGATCTTGACACGGTGGAAAATTTTAAATGTTAAGATGCTTATAATTGACTACGCAATGACCCTCTACAAGCTGAAATCAGATCTCTCAATAACAGCCAACTTTTTTCATTGAGTTTGGTCAAATGGCTCTTAATATGGCTAGCAATCAAGCATATAAAACAATTATCCAAACACACTGCTATTATCATACACCATACTTGCAATGGAATTGTTAGTCCATGTGGATAATTTTTAGCTACAAGCTATAAATATGTCCTATTTGAACAATTTACAACTGATCCATTAGAAAAAAAACTTTGTCAAGGATCAGGTGGCACCTATTTTATAAATGTCCAACAGTGTATTGAAAATCTGCATGTTAAGTAGACATCTTTACTTTTAAATCAAAATGTAAATATTGATGCTTTTGATGTTAAGCCAGGTCACCATTGTACATCTTGTGATTATAAAGTTTGTGAGGAAGGTTCAGAAATATTTGACAATCTGCAAAATTTAGAACCATCTTTTTCTGATGAAATAAAAATGACTCTCATGTACATCGCTGGATATATTACAAGAAATGATAATCAACCCAGTGAATATGAAACTCATTTTTATTATGAAAAGTATGGAAAATATGCCAATTCAATTGACTGTGGAAAACTAAAGATTCCTTCCTTGCTAATGTTTATTTTTTGTTTCATCCTTTTCCATACAATAAAGGAAAAGGTGTGTTATTAACATTTTAATGCTTATTTCTGAGTTTCATTTTTTCAACATGGAGAGAAAGCATGCTCATATTTTTGCAAATATAGTTTTTAAAAACTTTTATAAACATTGCACACCCAGATCAGACAAAGAACCAGCTTTAAAGGTTTTGAAACTTTCCTAGAATGATTTTGTTTTATCTATCTATATTTCTGAGATGATAAACATTTCAGCTGATGCCTTCTATCCTTCTTCAGGTACAGCTTGTTGAACCTGGTAACTTTAATAGAAGTTTGAACCAGACTCTTTACTCAATCCCTTGGGGTAGATTGAATAACAGGTTCAGTGAGACCTGTAATTAGTGTGAATGTTTCTGTTTCAACATTATGTGGACCATGTCTTTTACCAGAAATTTTAAATACCTTAAACGGCTGACATATTCAATAGGATTCATGTCAAGATAATGACTTCTCCATAAGAATTTTTGGGACCTATCATCTTGTTGCTGCTCTTATGAAAAAACTCAGATAAAGTTATGTAGGATTACTTTTTGGTACTTTGGATATTGATATGTAACCCTTGTGCAAATTGCAGCATGGGTGCAGTGGTGATGTCACAACATATTATATACAGTCATCCCTGGTTAAAGAGTTTTGACTGTATTTGATGATGAGAGGCCCCCCCCAAAGCTAATACATGCAACCAATTGTATCAACAGAGTAAATATGGATGGAAATTAGTGGAATAAGAGAGTAAGGTATGGATTCAGAGGATCATTAATGGTGTTGCATCCATACAAAAATAAAAATTATAGTGTCAAAAATAATTATAATAAAATAATTATAACAATTATAATTATCATTAATTCACTCATTCTAAACAAATGAGAACTGACCCACTTTTTTCCTCTACACACACAAATGGGACATACTCACTATCGGACAGGCAGTCAACATAGACAGACCGTCAACACGTGTGTCAACAAAAATTTTGGTCCTTTTTCCTTTTTCAGGCCATATTAGTAATATTTATCTCTTAGCACTTAACAAAAATTTGAGGTTAGAAAACCCCAGACACTTCTTGAATTTTACAACTAAATTATCTGAACACTCATTACACACATGTATAAAAAAAAACATATAAAAATGACTATACACTTTACTTATTGTTTATGTTATCATTCTGATCCATATTTGATCTACATTTGATCTGAAACTCACAATTTTACACAGCATTACTGTCTTTCATTTCTCCAACACCACATAACAACCACAGATAATAAATAGTACTTGCTTTGTTGTTTTCATGTCTTATGTTTCTCATTTTTATAAGTATTTTTGTATATATAAATGTGCCACATCCTCCAGTTCAGTAACCGGAAGTGGATTAGCTCCCTTTACTGACAATGGATTTGTTACAGATTTCTATGTGCCAGTGTTTGTCATTTCTAACAAAACATTCTATGTTTCAAAAATTATGTATATATAATACATAAAAACTTGATGAACATTCTGGAATAGTAGTAGGAACCTTTGCTTAAAGAAAAGACATTTTCTAAATGTCTACTTAATTTCTTAGGCAAAGAAATAGGAAAGACAAGCCAAGTTATGATGCCATAACAATCTTATATATATATATATATATATATATATATATATATATATATATCTGTTCCAGATTTGGACAGTTAAATCAGACCATGCTTTGTTTGAATTCTTTCTTGTTGCTTTATTCATTGTTTTTGCATGTTAATTCTCTTAATGTTCATTCACAGAAACACTGTCATGACAGCCTATGCTGTCATATTTTGTTACCTATTAACTACACCGATTTGGTGCCTTTTTCATGAGCACATTGACATTTTGAATTCAACCTAACATCATGGCATCTTGATTTGGTTTCCTGCCAAATTTCTGGATTTACATCCTAACATGCCATGTGCAGTATCTTTTTCAGCACACTACCATTTTTGGATTCCCAAGTCATTTCATTCAAGTGATTTCTTTTGAGTTCAACTTTTCCTTTCATCAAGGACCATAACACATGAACATTCCAAAGACTTTCATATGGTTACTATGCTCCTTGTTCTGAACTACTAATTTAACTACATTTGCATATTCACACACTTACACTTTGGAACATTTTTGTGTGTTTTTAATATTTCATCCCTTACCAGGTGATGACTTCTCTCAATCCTTACAAATTGACAAATGTACATATTAGTAATTAAGTTGTTAATTGTTTACCAATAATAAAACTTTGGCCTTTTTATTAAGAACTCTGTCTTTGTTGTAATTCAGTTTTTGGTGTCAATATTTTCCTGATATTCTTTATATTAAGAATTCCTGATAAAAAAAAAATCATTGACCCCTCAAATATAATTATTTACTGCCCTACAATGATAATTACATAAAACAAAGCCAAAAGTTTGGAGTATATGGTATATGCTGATCAGTTATTGTCATGCAATGTTTGATGACTGTATCATTCTTATATTCAACTTATTCTGAGACTTCAAGCAGTAAAAAGAAAATACTTTCAGAAAAGAAATATCAAAACCATATATTTCAAAATGATGAAACAAATTTTATATTATAACAAATGCCTACATAAAAACAAAGGTTCAGTTTGTTTTGGCCTACTTCTGAAATAAAAATGTCTTTGTCAAAAGAGAATGAAGATAGATATGAAGTAAACTTTAACTTGCACTCAAATAAAAGTCTTTTTGCCAATTTGGTATATATACGTGAAAATTTTCATTAAAGGAAAATGGTGTAAGGAATAGAGCAACCAATTGCTGTTAATCATGAGAATTCTATAAATTACAGTCACCAGAGTCAAAAGGAATATGTTGGCTGAACAGTAACAATAAAGGGAGTTGTAATTATTCTACATTTGGTATATTTGCTTTTGTCTTCTAATGATTTTATCAGATTTTTGCTTTTTTTTTATATGATTTAATGCATTCATCTAGGTTCTGAAATTTAATAACTTGGATGTATTCCCTCTGGTAAAAAAAAACAGTTTTTTTTTCTTACATAGTATTCATATGTTTACATCTGTGCCATTTGTGGTCATTTAAGTGCAGCTTAGTGAAGGCTCCGGGATAAAATATTAAGAGGATAGCGGCTGGATTTGAATTTGTTAGAAGATGTATGATTAGATGATGAATACAAATACTTAGATGTTTTAATTCTGTTTTTGTACATTATGAAATTAGAGTCACACCAATGGATGATGGAATCTCTCCCAACTGGAATGTTAGTTGGTGCAACATCCTACTAACTGTCAATAATTAATTTAAAGGCATAGGGTCCAACTATAAATGAATGTGATCAGAAAACAGAATAGTTCAATCAACTGAGGAATATGATGTAGCTCAATAAGTTCTGTTAGAAAGTGTCCAATTTTTACATAAGAGAAAAAGTGGGCCAGTACAAAAGAGGTTATGGACCACATGGAAGTGCCTGGAAAGTAATGGAACATTTCTGTCATACATTATCATGGACAGACCCTTCTACAGCCAATTGTGATAAAATCTGAAATGAGAACATATGCTGAAGGTCACGCTACTCACACTTGTTAAATGTGCATCAACAGTTGTTAGAAGAGGATTATTATGCACAGCTAACTTTCTGTCATCAGTTCAATGAAAAATTTAGCAATGATGATGCATTTGTGAGTAGTTTACTGTTCTCTAATGAAGCAACATTTCACATTAGTGGCAAGGTCAACAGGCATAATTGCCGAATTTGGGGAACTGAAAACCCAAATGAAACTGTTGAACATGAAAGGAACTCTCTTAAAGTTAATGTTTGGTGTGCTTTTGGAAAAAATCAGATCATAGGGCCATATTTTTTTCAATATTGTGTTATTAACAGTGACAGCTATTTAAATATGCTGCAGAATTACTTTATTCCACAGCTTGAACAATTAAACTTGAAAGACAATACAGTGTTTCAACAAGATGGTGCTCCTTGTCACTTTGCTCTGCGTGTTGGAGAGTTTCTAAATCAGGAATTTCCTAACAGATGGATCAGAAGGGGTGGACCATTTTATTGGCCTCCATGTTCACTGGACTTGACTCCATTAGATTTTTTTTTATGGAGACATGTGAAAACAATTGTGTATGCAACCAAACCTAGTTCATTAGAAGATTTGAAAGCTAAAATAACTAATGTGATTTCAGGCATTACTGTAAATCAGTTGGCAAATGTTTTCTGTGAACTGCAAAATCGTATTACTCTTTGTATTGCTAATGATGGAGGACATGTGGAAACTTAAATAAGATTTCAATAAAACCTTAAAAAATATAGATTTACTTCTTTCTAATCCTTTTTACAAATTATTTCTATTGCAAATATAAATAAAGTTATAAATTTTATGGTATTTGTTTTGGTTTGCATATTCCCCCACTTCTAGTATAGTTGTTTGGTAAGTGTAATGGTATTGTGTTTGGATGTGTTACCTCCTCATCTGTGGTAGGAACACTGGTGGTTAGATGGGTTGGAGTGAGTAGTGCTTCTCTGGTAAGCTCCTCCTGGCATTGTGAGGTACATTTGTGTCAGGATCCATGCTAAGATCAGAACTTTCCCCAGTGCCTCTAATGTGGTGCCTGTTCCGTCTAAATATATTGCCATCTTAGGGCTTTACTATGAGAGTCTTTTTGGAAGATCTTCTTGACTGTTTGTACTGTTCGTTCAGCCAGGCTGTTGGATTTTTGGGTATCTTTGGCTGAATGTATTGTGCACAAAGTCATATTCTTCTGAATACTTGACTAAACTGGAGGCCATTGTCAGAGACAATTTTCTCTGGTATCCCATATTCACAGAAAGTCAACTTCAAGTGTCTAATGATCACCCTGATGCTGATGGAGTGCACCCATGCTATCTTGAATTACCAGCTACAGTAGTCCACAACCATTAAGAAGTCTTTTCGATACCACTCAAATAGATCAGTGTCTATTGCTGGGTGTGATTGTAGGGTTTCTCTTGGAATTCAAAAGAGCCATACAGTCAAGGCACTTTAATACAAAATTATGTATTCCAGCAGAGATCCCAGCCTAAAATAGTATAGAGCAAGCTCTTTTAGGGTCTTCTCAATGCCAGTATGTCCTATGTGTCAGCACACTAATATCTGAGTCTGAATTGCTTTCAGAGTCAGGATTTTCTGGCCTTTCAGTATTAGGCCTTCTATGTAGGTTAATTTGTCATGGTGAGTATTCTATGGCCTGGGGGGTAGCATGATTTCCTTTGCTCAAGCCACCCATCTTGGATAAACTTAATGAGGGCTTGGAGTCCTAGGTGACATTGGGTAGCAATTTTGATAGCCTCTATTTTTTGATTAGAGACTGGTAGTTACTTCATTAGGCCATGTATGTATTTCTCTATTTCTTTGGCAGAAACTTTCTTGATAGTGTATCAGCTATAGGTATCTTGTTTCCTGGGACATGTATGATCTCTAGGTTGTAGTTGCCTAGCTAGAGCAATATCCTCTGTAACTGAGGAGAAGCAGAATGAAAAGATTTTTTGAAGATTGGCAATTAGGACTTGTGGTCAGACTCTATGGTGATGTTGCAGCCATATATGTAGTGGTGGAATCTTTTGTTCCTAAACAGGATGGCAAAAAGTTCTTTCTCAATCTCTGCATTTTTATCACCTTGTGTGAGTGATTTTGATGCATACGCTATTGATTATTTTTTTACATAAGAGAAAAAACGGACCAGTACAAGAGTGGTTATGGACCACATTGTATCAACTTCATTTTTCATTATCTTGAGTTGTTGCTGATATATTCACATATTTGGATGATTTGTATCACTTTGTTCAATGTCAATTCCATTTGTTGCCTTTGTTGAAGAGTCTCTTACATGCCTTGTCTGAGTTAATGCCAAAGACAAGTTGGTCTTTGACTATCTCATTCGGGTTCTGATACTCCTAGTCCTTCACTAACATTTTTATCCTTTACTGTTCTACAGTGTCTTTTCCTTACATTGTGCCATGTAGTTTGTATCATACAAATATGTGCATATTTACTGAAGTGTTCCAGCACTCCTGCAGCCTCCAGCTCACTCCTGCAGCTTCCAGCACTCCTACTGCTTCCAGCTCACTCCTGCAGCTTCCAGCACTCCTACTGCTTCCAGCCCACTCCTGCAGCTTCCAGCTCACTCCTGCAGCTTCCAGCACTCCTGCAGTTTCCAGCTCACCCCAACAGCTTCCAGCGGCCTCCAGCTCACCCCTGCGGTGCTCTACTGACGTCCCGCTACCTATTCCAGCACCAGCTGACGATCTAATCTAGTGCCCACTGACGTCCAGCGCCCGTTAACGTCCGGACACCGTTCCCAAATAAAGACACGATTTCCATCGTCTACAACAGACCATCCGCATTTGTCATCCTTCTTTGCTATTGTCATCTCCTTGCCTTTGCGTCCCCTATTTTAGTTGTACGGTCGATTGGCACTCACACCTCTCGGCCCGCTGCAACAAGTGGTGACCCCGACGTGATTTATGGACACAGGCAAACGGCTAGCAGAGAAGATGGCGGAACACACTGAAACAGAAATCAACACATCAGCCGCCCTGATACAACTACCGCCATACAACTCGATCAACACCAGGAGTTGGTTTATTCAACTTGAGGCGATATTTTCAGCCCGAAAGGTCACACGACAGGACACTAAGTACGCCTCCATGGTACAAGCCTTACCAGCATCAATCGTTGAAGAAGTGGAAGACATCCTTCTCAATACTCCGGACCAACTCCCATACACCTGCCTCAAAGAAGCCATCCTCAAACGAACTGGACGTTCGGACGAAGAACTCATCAGAGACTTATTCTCTAATGTGTCTCTCAGCGATAGGATACCATCCCAGCTCCTCCGCCTGATGAAGAGCCGCCTCGGGAACAACACTATGGCAGAACCCATCCTCCGAGGGCTATGGATGGATCGGTTACCACCGAATATAACGCAAGTCCTAGCCCTGGTACCAGTAGAAACGCCCCTTGACGTTGTGGCCGATTCAGCTGACAAAATATACTCCCAGGCTCACCAAAAAGTTCACCAGATTGAAACCACGAAAACCACACAACGCCTCGAAGAGGAGATGACCCCAGCCACGCCAGAGTTGAGAGACCTGAAACTCTCCCTATGCCGGGGCGAATAGCCAGCACCATGCACGCGAAATCGAAGCCGTGCCATAGCTCAAGTCCAGGACGGAGAAACAGTGGGACGAATGTTGGTACCACTAAACCTTCGGTGACCGAGTCCGCAAGTGCCACCTCCCTGCAGACTTAATAAGGCCCAGGGAAACGAATAGACCGACAGGCAGCGACGACGATCCCTGTCGGTACTCGCTCTCACAGTCGTCTCTTCTATGTGTGGGACCGTGAATAATGGCCTCAAATTCCTAGTTGACACTGGCGCAGCCATCAGCGTAATACCACCCATCAACAGATCCACCTTGAAACCCACCCCATTCCAACTTCGAGCGGCAAACGGCTCCACCATAGAAACCTATGGGAACAAAGAACTTACTTTGAATATCAACCTCAGGTGCCACTTCAAGTGGTCATTCACCGTAGCTGACATCAGGACACCCCTTACCGGTGCCGACTTCTTGGCACATTACAACCTGGCTGTCCATATGAAGACAAGGACCCTGTCCGACAACATGACAACCATCAAGATCACGGGGATCCCATTGAGCTTCAACACAACTAGGATCATCGTGGCAACACAGCACGACCCCCCTACGTAGAAATCCTGCGCCTTACAAGCACCTCCACGCAACCCATCAAACCAACTGATGCAGGCGACCATCAGACCCAACACCATATAAAGACCACCGGACAACCAGCATATTCACGGCCACGACGACACCCTCCACACAAACTAGCATATGCCAAGAAAGCGTTTGAGGAGTTGCTGGCCGACAATATCATCCGACCCTCAGACAGCCCATATGCCTTCACCACTGCATCTGGTACCCAAATCCGACGGGGATTTCAGGATCTGCGTGGATTACCGGAAACTCAATGCATCCACAGTACCCGACCGGTATCCTGTTCCGCACATCCACGACTTTGCCTCAGGTTTGGGGGGGCCCGCATTTTCTCAAAAATTGACCTGACCAAAGCCTACTACCAAGTTCCAGTTGCTCCGGAGGACATCCCAAAGACAGCAGTCACAACCCCTTTTGGACTGTTTGAATTCCTAAAAATGCCCTTCGGACTGCGCAACGCAGCCCAGACGTTCCAGAGTCTGATGGACAAAGTTCTGCGTGGACTACCATACGTCTACGCATACATTGATGACATCCTACTGGCTAGCAGAGACGCTGATCTCCACAAACAACACCTGGAGGAAGTGTTCCGCCGTCTAACACATTACGGCCTCCGAATCAACCCAGACAAGTGCGAATTCGGTGCACAACACATAGACTTCCTCGGACACCACACAGACGCTCAGGGAATCACTCCACTTCCCGATAAGATAAAAGCCATACAGGATTTCCCGAAGCCCACATCGATAAAGCAACTGCGACGCTTCTTGGGGATGGTAAATTTTTACCACAGGTTTATCCCCGGATGCTCAAAACTCCTCATCCCACTGACAAATCTTCTCCAGAGAAAAAACAAAGCCATCACCCTGGAGGGCGACCAGGAAAAATCATTCCAAGCAGCAAAAAACTTTTTAGCTAACTTTACGAAGTTAGCACATCTCAACGAAGACACCCGGACTCAGATATATCTAACAACAGATGCCTCAGACACTGGAGTTGGAGCTGTGGTAGAACAGGAGGTTGACGACCAACGCAAACTCATCGCATTCTTCTCAACTAAATTATCACCAGCCCAGTCCAGATACAGCACCTTCTCGAAAGAACTTTTGGCTATATACCTCGCCATCAAACACTTCCGACATCTACTGGAAGGCCGGAATTTCACCGTTTTGACCGACCACAAACCCTTGGCAACTTCCCTGTCGAACAACTTGGACAAATATACGGCTCGCGAGATCAGACATCTAGACTATATCTCACAGTTCACGTCTGATATTCGTTATGTCAAAGGAAAAGACAACTCTGTCGCCGATGCCCTATCCAGATTCGATGTCAACACTGTGAAAAACATCCCACTCAGCCAGGACCTGATAGCAGAGGCCCAGCAATCCGACGCAACCCTCCCCGAAGTCCTAGCCAACACATCCCTGCAACTGAAAGAATTTCCGGCACCTTTCAGCAACAAAATATTGTACTGCGATACAAAACTGGATCACCCCAGACCCTACATACCTCCGGCACTCAGAAGGCAAATTTTCAACCACCTACATGGATTGTCACATCCCAGCAAGCGCGCTACGGTCAAACTCATTGCCGACCGTTTTGCGTGGCCCAACATGAATATTGACATCCGTAATTGGGTATCAACGTACCTTAAGTGCCAGAAATGCAAGGTACACCGGCACACAAAATCCCCGCCAGGCACATTCAGCAACCCTGACGCACGCTTCAGCCACATCGACATAGTGGGACCCCTCCCAATGTGCCAGAATTACCAGTACCTCCTCACAGTGATTGACCGTTTCTCCAGGTGGCCAGTAGCAGTACCCATCAGAGATACCTCGGCTAACACGGTAACAAAGACCATTCTTCAGGGGTGGATCGCAATTTTTGGCGTACCCAGCATCATCACCACAGACCGCGGCGCGCAGTTTCAGTCCTCACTCTTTCAGGAATTCACTCAACTGCTCGGCGTCAAACACATCAAGACCACCGCCTACCATCCCTGTGCCAACGGCCTTGTGGAAAGGTTCCACCGAACACTAAAGGTCTCTCTAACTACAAAACATCCCACCAGCAACTGGGTAGACGAGCTACCCCTAATCCTTTTGTCAATCCGCAACACACTCAAAGAAGACTTAGAATGCACTCCAGCCGAAATAGTCTTCGGTACAGCACTCTCTTTACCCGGCCAATATTTCGACGACACCCTAACCACTGCAAGTCCTTTCACTCAGGAACTTCGCCATAAAATGGCCCAACTGAAGTATACACCACCCAGGCAATCATCACCAACTATCCACGTTCCACAACAGCTTCAGGACTGCGAGTTCATTTTTGTCCGAAATGACGCGGTAAAAAGAAACCACTAACACCAACATACCAGGGTCCATTCAAAGTCTTAAAACGCTCTGAGAAGCATCTCACCATTGATCGAGGAAACCGGACGAACACCATCTCCATCGACAGAGTCAAACCAGCTTTTCTGGAAAAAATCTCCACGGGAGACAGAACCCGTCTCAAACACACCCAGAACCCTCACCTGCCTCAACAACCACGCAATCGCAACCGTCACAACCGAGGTCAGAGCTAATCCCAGAATCACCCACCACTCCACCTAGGCAGACCCGTCTTGGAAGGAAAGTCACCTTCCTAAGAAATACAAGACATATATTTTCTTCTAATTGATAATGATCAATTATCCTGGGAGAGGCCTTGTCGCAGTGTGCCCAAACACCCTCCCATTTTTTCTTAAACAACCCCGGATATGCCTGCCGGTAGAGAAAGGTCACGACCCTTGTGTGCTAAAAAATAGCAACGACATCCTTTCAAACTGACAGAAACACACAAAACTCAATTTTCGCCACTAAACAAAAATAAAAGACCTTTAATTTCGAAACGAAATTAATCTAAATACAGTCAACAAACACCGAACACACTTTTGACTGTAATTAATACGGCCCGAAATTAATTATATTCATTTACTTGTTTAGTGTCACCGCTTCTCTTGTATGAACCGTCATATCTAGATGCTCGAGACTTCGCAGCGGTTTTTAGCCGGCCAGGGAGCTGCTAAGACAAGCCAAGACCAACTTGGACCAAAACTTGTTTAAGTTTTGACCAGCTTTGACATGTTAGCCAAAACATTGACAAAGCTTTGACCAGCTTGGACATGTTATGACCAATCTTTGACCAGTGACCCATGCGGAAACGCTTGGGTTTCCACGAAAACGACCTTGTGTCACATCTTGACCCCGTGGGAGTTAAGTAAACCCGCCTTCCAGGGCAGCCTGGCCTTCGGGCTCGGTTGCGACCATGGCAAAGTCTAGTTTGGACCATATTTCCTTTTGCTAAGAATAAACCGGACCAGAACTTGAATGTTTTGAAAAGCTTGGACAGTATGACCAATCTTTGACCAGTGACCCTATGCGGAAACGCTCGGGTTTCCACAAAAAACGACCTTGTGTCACATCTTGACCCCGTGGGAGTTAAGTAAATACCGCCGGCCGGGGAGCAGCCCGGACTTCGGGCTAGGTTGCGACCATGGCAAAGTCTAGTTTGGACCATATCAGGACCTGCTACAACAAGCCAAGAACAACTTGGACCAAAACTTGACTAAGTTTTGAACAGCTTTGACATGTTATGGCCAAAACATTGACTAAGCTTTGACCAGCTTGGACATGTTATGACCAATCTTTGACCAGTGACCCTATACGGAAACGCTTGGGTTTCCCACGAAAAACGACCTTGTCTCACATCTTGACCCCGTGGGAGTTAAGTAAATACCGCCGGCCAGGGAGCAGGAAGCCTCCCTGATTCGCGACTTTGACGCGCCCAGTCAAGTCGACCAAGCCCAGCAGCTGACGGGACCCAGAAGCAGTAGCAGCAGTCCTTTTCAGGGCTAACTTCCGAAAGTCATTCGATCACCATTCTTCAAGGCTCCACTCACTTCACTCTTTGCTACTGCCTTCCCTCTGAGACGCCAGCTCACTCCTGCAGCTTCCAGCTCACTCTTGCAGCTTCCAGCACTCCTGCAGCCTCCAGCTCACTCCTGCAGCTTCCAGCACTCATGCAGCTTCCAGCAGTCTTCAGCTCACTCCTACCGCTTCCAGCTCACTCCTGCAGCTTCCAGCACTCCTACCGTTTCCAGCTCACCCCAACAGCTTTCAGCGGCCTCCAGCTCACCCCTGCGGCGCTCTACTGACGTCCCGCTACCTATTCCAGCACCCGCTGACGATCTAATCCAGTGCCCACTGACGTCCAGCGCCCGTTAACGTCCGGACACCGTTCCCGAACAAACGACCTCTGTCGTCTTACCATCCACCGTTCGCAAATAAAGACACGATTTCCATCGTCTACAACGGACCATCCGCGTTTGTCATCCTTCTTTGCTATTGTCATCTCCTTGCCTTTGTGTCCCCTATTTTAGTTGTACGGTCGATTGGCACTCACACCTCTCGGCCCGCTGCAACAAACTTGTTATGATGTTAATTTGGGGTTAATAAAGACAAACGCCAAATAACATGTAACAATAAAATGGGGTTTATTCGGTTGGTAAGTTGGTACAGATATCGCCTGAGTAGTCTATAGCTAACTCATTTCAGAACTTCTTCTACACTGTCTTTTGACATGCCACTATTTAACGTCCTTGTTTGTAGACGAGTTCATCTTCAAGAGGGGTGGTAGGTTCCTACACAACAAAACTAATACCTAATCAAAGGGACACGACTCTGTCCTACCTTTTCAGTTCGCATTCATGTAATCAAAGATTAATAAATCTAATTATGTTTTGGAATCATTCAGTTCAGTTTTGTATTTTATTCTATGTGCTATTTATGTCAAGTATAAATTGCATTGCTTTCACGCATTGTCCTTAATCTCATCTTTCCTAGCCCAAGTTAAATATTGGTAACTCAAAAACTACAACGAGGATAATACAACAGCTACATATTTGATGATCCCGTCGGAAATAAACAACAATGGTACGGTAAATGTTAAATGCTCTTCAACACGCAGCCACATCAATCTTTTCAACACAACCAGCATGTACAATTTAAAAACTGGCACGTAAAATTTGCTTGCATGCCACTTTGAAGCTGTAGTAATCCACATAAGAGCTCTCCTCACGGATGTTCTCACTTCAAGAACAGAAATACAATTGTAAAGAAGTTGTCTCTACGCAAATGATTTACGCATATAATATAGAAATAATTTGTTTTTCAACAGTTACAAGTTTAAAAAATTTTGCTTTTCAAGTCATGGACTTTCTTTAAATAAAAGGTGAATTCTTCAATCATCAAAACAGCCAGAAAGTTAGACTCATATGATTACACACACGTTAAACATTCTTTATCTACAAATTTTGATCACTGGATGTTCTACCTAAAAGTTCGTCACTTTTAAATTAAAGAACTAATTGCATTCATCTTTCTCACTTAGTTTCATTGAACCTTATCCCTCTACAAAATCGCTAATGATACTAGGATGAAAAAATGTCCAAAACTTGATTAAAAACTAGGTTTTAAATTGTCAAAATCTTTATTATTAAAAGGAAAGACCAAAGTATTTTTTAATTATATTTTTTAAATCCTTTTTAGATCATTCAAAATTTTAGTTAAAACTTGTTTTTCTTGCAAATTATTTTTGCGGTGAAAAATACACTGATTTGGAATTCTTGCAAAAATCAAATAATTGTCACATTTTAATTAAGGTTTCAGAACTTATTCACAAATGAATGAAATTATTTAGAAGTGTTTTTCTTTTAGAAAATCTTGGTAATTTTTTTTAACATGTGCTACAACCCACTTAATTAATTTTATGAAAACTTGAGAAATTCAGCGAGATAATTTTTAGTGACTATAGTATAAAAGCAGAACTCTTTGAAGAGTTTACTTAATCATCAATTACTTTTTGTAAAATCGGATCCTATCTTATTAAAAATCTGCTCTGAACCGTAAAATAAAACAAATGCAATAAAACTAAGGCATTATTTAATTAGAAAAGTCTTTAATTGCTTTCATATATTAAGCGTATCATTGTCTTAAGAAAAACATTTCGAAGAATAATGAATTTTTACAAGATTTGTTTTCATTTTTTAAAAAATAGAATCATTTTTAAGAATAAAGTTTTAAATATTTATAAATTCAGTTTCAATGTTGTAACGGTTAGCAAATATTGTTAAAACTATATTTACTAATCATAAATCTAAAAGCTTATTACACTCTGAGCTATCCCAGTATTTTAAAAAGATTTTTGAATTGATTTTTTTGTATGTGTAAATGTGCTGATTTTTGTAGATGCCGAAGTTCATACACGGCATTATAATTTTTTATAAAATAAAAGTGATAGTGGAAGTATCCTTAGATTACGGAGAATATTTTCCTACATTTTTAAGATAACTGACTACTTAAAAATTATAAATAAAAAGGCACTCGCGTTATATTCTATTATTTTTCAAGGCTAAAGCCTACATAGAATACTAGATAAACGTCCATCTGTCATCAAGCTGTCAAACACGTCAACAGCTTATATAAACAGTTACTGTTGTATCAAAAAATGCATTTTTGCAATATTTTAAAATTAAAGTAAATAATATTTGTTCAAATAAGATTAATTATATTTATATTGTGGGGTGGGGGGCAGAACATATTTGGCTTATTTCTCTCTGGAGATAAAAGTTGCTACAAGGCCACCACCTGATGTATCTTTTCAAATAAGACCTCTTTCCCTATTATTTAATTTATGAAGATCAAAAACTCTTGACGAAAAGACAAGAAAAAAGAAATAATGGTTCAAAACATCTTACTTTAAAAAAGGATATAAGAGAGTTGTCGGGACCGGAGAAGAAGTCTATTTTATCGGTTATATCCAGTTTCTCTTATATCCGGGTTTGGTCAATTTTATATACATTAACACAGGCTCTAATTTGGGACCAAGACAATCTCTCTTATATCCGGGTCTCTTATATCCATTTTTTAATTGCAGAAAAACGTAACAATTGAATTTATTTTTGTTTGTGTACATGCATGAATATTGAGTGAAAAGGTAGGAGTCGTATCCTTTTGATTAGGTAATAGTTGTACCTGAGTTCATATTACGAGGAAGTAATTATTAAACTGTAATATTGAGTGTTTGGAATAGTATTAACAAGTTAGGTAGAGTTCAGAAATGATACTTGCATGAGTTAAGTATTGTTCATTTAACGTCTGACTGGACCAGTCGAGACGGAGTTCCTTTAGGGTCACATTTTGGCGGCGTGTTGAGATGTACGAGTGACGTAGATAAGTTAGGCTCGAGTCAGGAAGAGCAGGAACAGAGAGAGAATATCACACGTGTTGGGTTTATATATCTGCCTATATCACGTGACTGGCTCAGATGGAAAACGCAGTAAAACAGATTTGTCGCGTGCAGGCGGTTTGATTGGTCGGAACTGACCAATCAGTAAGTTGGATGTACTGTGATTGACCAATAGTTTCTCGTTGATATTTTGTATGAAAGTAGACTGTTACTTACCATATAGGAAGAGTGCATTTCCTAAAAAGAGGAAAGGCTGGTTTGTTGTGGAAGATTCCACAATATCAGCTAATATTCCTCAATAAACTCAGTTTCAGAAAAGTATATTTTATTTTTGGAAGATTTTTTAATAAAAAGAATTACATTGAAAAGACGTAAGGCTAAAAATTGCAGCAAATTAAAAAAAAATCAGAAATCTCAACACGAATACTCCTTCCAGTCAGTTTAAATTACTTTTAAAATACAGCAAAGTATTTTACTTATTGGAAATATTAAATTCAATATATTAGCTTGAAATTAAAACTAAAATAAAAGCTTCATTCAAAAAATTCATTAGGTATTGCGAATCTGTAGAGGTACCTATTTTTATAAAATAAAATAAGACATATCTATATGATATTTATAGGCAAATACTCAAGAGCGAGAGCCGGATATGAACGGAACAAAGCCCCGTCACAAAATGACCATTATCTTCATTTACAAATTTTCATTGACACACGAGTTCCGGTCGAAAAATAAAATAATATTTAAAAGTGTTCTATTTTTTCGTCCAATAAAATGCTTCCTCCTAATTATACTCGCTTCGTTTTTTCAAGCCTGTTAAATATATAAAAACGCTATAAAAGGGGTCATACGAAAGTTCAACAGGCAGTCAACAGTTGGCCATAAAGGAGACCTGTCACGGTCAGGCCGAGCGTTCAGCAGCGGTCAGCAGGAGAGCATCAACCACCGTCAACATGTGTGAACTATTATGAGAGATCGACCTAGATCCGAAGCCGGCTTATGAACTTTACCACAAGGTAGCTGTCCCAAACCCACACGTTTCTGTTGAAATAAACCACGTAAATCTATTTCTGCTGTTGTCGTATTTCTTTCTTGAAACCATACGCTTGTCTATAACACCATGAACTAATAATTTTTCCTTCTTGGAACATTGAAACACTTAATGGAATCCTCCATATTTGTTACTCACCCCTGCGGAAAAATGCACTTTTCTCCCAAACCAACTATAACCAATCGTTTCTTCACTTTTCTAAACTTGACTTCTCATTGGTTAAAAGTAGGTACCTCTACGAAATCGCTAAAAAAAAGAGCATAGCATGATGAAAAAGACGCCAAACTTGACGAAAACAAAATTTTATCGTCTAAATGCTTATGTTGTTATTAAGAGGAAAAGATTTTTTGTTTTTTTAATTGTTTTTTTTTTTTCCTTTTTCCAGGACATTCTAAATTTTGAATTTTTCTTTTGTATGTCCATGAGAAGTAAAAAAATAACAATTTTTTTTTTTTTTTTTTTTTTTTTTGTATGACAGAAATTAATTTGGAAAATCTTGCAAAAATAAAACTAATTGTCGGATGTTATGAAACTTTCAAAAATTATTCACAGATGATCGAAATTATTATATGTTTTTTTTGCTTTTTTTAATAAAGTGATGGCAGAAAATTTTTTTTTATATTTATTAGATAACTAATTTTATGAAAACGCTAGAAATTCGATCGCATCGGGCTTAGTGATTAAAAGCACAAGACTTTGAGGAATGAAAATCATGTTTTTTTTTGTTTTTAATTGGATCCCCACCCCTACCTGAAAATCAGCTCTGAATTGTAACATATAAAAAACTCAATAAAACAAAGATATTATTTAATGTCAAATGCTTTTATTTGCTTTTAGTTGTTTTATGAATATGGACAATATTTTCTGAAAGCAAAAATTTTTTCGATGAAAAATGAATTTTTAATACAATTATTTGTTATTTTTAATTATAATAGATTTTACATTTAAGTTGTTAAATATAAAATTAGTTAAAAGCCGCATCGGGTTTCCTAAGTGTCCTTATGAGATAGATCTTTTTTTTAGCACGTTGTAAATTGTATCATTTTGACTAATCAGAAGATCCGCAGTAATTAAGAAATGTAACTTTGTGTTTATAATCGGGTTGTAATTACAAAGTACAGAAGACCAACTAGAATACAATTAAGTTGCGTTATTTGAGTTAAGCATTGTTCTCCGCTGTTAAGGCCTTTACTTTTGCGAAACACGCGTGGAGAAGTTAATTTGATTTTTCAATTTCAACTGAGAAGGGTACCTACAAGTATCAGTATCATCTTATGAAATTTATATGATCTTATTTTTATATTAATCTCAGTTATGACATTTTTCCATAAATGAAATATCAAAATTAATAATAAAATGAATGGAAATACATATAACACAGGAAAATGTAATAAATGTACATAAAATTATAGTATTTATGTACACTTGATAAAATTTCATAAGAAAGGTACCTATAAATTAATTAGATACCTTTCTTATGAAATGAAATTTAATCTCACTCTTAACAGTCTTATTTTAATTTCTTTATAATATATTTTCCATAAAGCATCGTAAACGTAAAGGTGAAAGCTAAGTACAGAAAAAAAAATTAGAGCGCTGAAAGTTTTTGGTAAAAATAACGAGGTAAATAATTTGTTCACTTAAATCTAAATAACTTCACATTTCGCCTTCCGTAGAACAAATTATGATAACGTAAATCCGTCAATATGGCATTCAACACCTGTCAAGTGACGCGAAAGGTTATGACCTGCTTTGTTTTATTTTCAAATTACATCTTTTCGGCGCAGAAGCTAAGTCAAACTTGGTTGAAAATATTTTAAATAAATATTATAATTTCTGATTTTCTTAAAATAAGTTTTGAAAAAATGATAATTGATTTTTAAAAGAATTTCAAAGTGAGATTTTCATCTTTTATATAAAATAGAAAAAAAAATGGATGCCATAATCGATTATCTGTCAGTTTTGCTGACTAAAAAAAAAAACAAGATTTTTAACGAAAATTTCGAACGTGCTCGGAAAGATTTAAAAATGTAAAAAAATACCCCCAAAATACTTTGATCTTTCCTTTTAATAATAACATGAACATTTAGTCGATAAAATTTTGTTTTCGTCAAGTTTGGTGTCTTTTTCATCATGCTATGCTCTTTTTTAGCGATCTCAAGGAGGTACCTAGTTAAAAGGACCCAAAAATGTAGCAGGTTGCGACAAATCTGTTTTTCCGCTCAACTATCTGGAGCCGATTTGAAACCCAAAAAAATCAATAAATAGGATCGCTTCACCTGAATTCAATCAGTCAGTAACCAAGTCTTTGAGAGATGCCAACAAACTCCACGCGCGCCAGCACACTGGCTCAACAACTGCCACTCTCTCACTCTCTCTCTCTCTCAGCAGCTTAACACAACTCAGAATGTCTTGCCGTGCGAATTGACCCATCTTACAATTTACTAGAAAAAGTGGCATTATTCACTACCGAAGTAGTAATTGTATTTAATCAACTAACATCATACCAGTCAAAGGCACATAACTCCTTATGACTCTAAACAATATTTACAATTGTCGCACACATACACACTAGTATTTGAACCCCCACAAGTGACATTTCACCTTGCAAAAAGCAAACTGTTTTAATTTCATAGACAAACCTTAGTATAAGCTTTCATACACCAAATCACTGCATGTTCACTCCTTACAATTTTATCTCATTTATCACATTGAACAAGCAATCTAAAATTCTCTTTGTGTATATCAACCGTATATAAATGCATGTTATTTGTTGAAATCTATAACTCCGTTGTTTCTCCTTGATTTCTTCCAATTGAATTGCCTTCAAATGTTTGTTTATTTTATTTGTTGTGGTTGAATGTTTAACGAACACGCACATTTTTAAGCCTTCACACAATTTCACCTTCTGATACATCCAATTGGGCTCAAATTCCGCAACACACTTGATTAAAAAATCATTCTCTACCTTGGCAAATAAAATTACTGGATTTTTTCTAAAAAATAAATGTTTTGTTTTCGTGTCGAATTGAATGGCTTCCCTTGAATTTATTTTCCACAAGACTTTGTGGTCAGTCACAATCTTTAATCGGAGATTGTAAGTTCTTTCATTATGTTATAAAATAAATTAAGACATATCTCGGCTGATTTACAGGCAAATAAACTAATATACTCAAGAGCGAGAGCCGGATGTGAACGGGACAAGGCCCCGTCACAAAATGACCATTATCTTCGTTTACGCATGTTCCCGACGTGCGAGTTCCGGTCGAAAAATAAAATAATATTTTAAAGTGTTTCTATTTCTTTACCAATAAAAATGCTTCCCTCCTAATTATACTCGCGTAGTTTTTCGAGCCTGTTAAGCCATAAAAAACGCAATAAAAGGGGTCACACAGAGAAGTGCAACAGCAGTCAACAGGAGGCCAGGGAAGAGACCTGTCACGGTCAGTCAACAGCAGTTAACAGGAGGCCGGGGAAGAGACCTGTCACGGTCAGGGTGAGCGGTCAGCAGGGAGAGCGCCACGCCAACCAGTGAGAACTATTATGAGAGATCAACCCAGATCCGAAGCCGGCTTATGAAGTATACGACAAGGTAGCTGTCCAAAATCCACACGTTCCTATTGAAACAAATCACGTAAATCTATTTCTGTTGTTGTCGTATTTCTTTCTTGCAACCATACGCTTGTCTATAACAATTATAACTACGGTGACTGATTTCTTTCTGATTAGAAATGACAAAAATTGCAAATGCTACTCTAACTCCACTCATAAAGTGTACATTACCATAATTGTTGCATTCGTTTTAAAAAAAAGTGAACAATTGTGCTTTTTCTTAATATATTATGAATATTTATTCAATGCCTAAACATTATTTTCTATCTTTTATATATAAAAAAAAACAACATTTGTTTAAGTATTTCAAAGGGGAATTATATTATTTTACATTATCTTAAAAATGGATTGTATTCTACTGACAATTTCCAGCCTCACACACACACATATATATGCGAGGATGCGGAATTTTTTTTTTAATTCTAATGTTTGGACCTTTGATGAGAATTTTGGAAGTAACTCACTTCCAAAATTCTGACTAAATGTCAGATGGTGAAATTTTTCATGAACAGATATGAGATAGTTTCGAAAAGTTTTAGCTTTACCAAGACGTCCACCCAAAATAATATATTTTGATATCAAAGATTCCTTGTGTTATATTTTATGTAATGTTAGGGAAATCTTAGAAGTATATTTCCTTCTCTCTTTATTACTTTTGCAATCTGTCAACTGTAGTATACTGTTTACAAAACTGAGATATATTTGTAGCATTGAAACTTAAAGTAAGAAACAAAACAACATTTAAGCAGAATAAAAGATAAAAAAAATAATCGTGGTAAGCTCAAGAATAGTGATTAACATCATAACACAATGGAACCCATTGGAGAAAAATATCCTTGTAAGAATTCCTTATGACAAATTGATGGTGTCTAGACTGACTAATTCAATGAAGCATGACAAATGCTGTCATCGTGTTGCAAATGCAACCGGCTAATAATCATGGAACTGAGAATAAGGATTCTTGTATGTATTTTTTAATCAATTCACGCCAAGTAAAGTGATGATGCCATGAAGGCACATGAGGCTATTGAGAGTAAAAGAATGAAAAACTGTAGGAGCAAGAAAGCTAATCGAAGGAAACAGTAAGGTAATGGGAGAGTTTAGAAGAAAGATTTATTCTCCTGTTTTATTTTACCCATTATGGGTATGATTATATCTATGGTATAATAACACCTATTTCATGGATGAAAGGAAAAGGAATGATAACATGCTTTGTTCTCAGAGAGAGTTTTATAACACTAAGACATACATAAAGCTATATATACATATATAAATGTGCCCCACACAGAGAAAAATATAACATATATCTTCACGGTAAGCAGAGTGAAAGGATAACGAAAAGCTAGAATCTTACATATAATATGGAGATTCTTCTGTATTTCTGGAGAAGCTATGTTTAGGACTCCAGATTCAAATGGGCCAAATTCATCTATGTCTCAGGCAAGGACATGTTCCACAAACAAGAAATGGCGAGTCTTGGGTTTTCCCAAATTGAGGACGTTGAGCTAGAGATTTTTTTCTATGTCTGGGAAAGATATATTCGCAAAGGGAAACGGTGCCACGGACTTGTAAACTACAGCATGTGCTGGAGGAGGCAGATTTAGCCTCGGCCTGAACTAAAAATATAATAATCACTCAATTTGGCTCCTGTAAACCGAATGAAATTGAGTACCACTTTGGTCACTGTATGGAGTGACGTCATTAAGTAGCCATTTAGTGATCCATGTCACTATCTCAACGAATAGGGGATAATTGCCTTTTGTATCCCAACAAGGGGATAAACCCCTACTCTTGTTTAAAATATCGGGGAGTAGTGTGAACTGAACGATATGTGAAGCTATTCCTATTATTTGGCATATTCTTTCAGCCCTGTCACCTTCACTCGTTTCATTCCAGGTAACATGTCTTTTCTGATCAGCAACTCTACCAAGAGAGTTCTTCTATAATGGAATTATACAACCTGTTTAAAAGATTAAATAAGATCATAGAAAGCCAATTGATGTACTTTGCGAGTTGAAAATGATTTGCGATTTGTTTCTAATTTATAATAATTTTGAGTATGAAACTATATATTTTAAAAAAGTATTTCTTCTCCAGAAGAATCACGAATATTTCCTGTTTCAACAGCAAATGAATTTTGCATGTATGATCTTCTTTAGTGAAAGTCGCCAATGGTTTTAAAATGATGAAAAAAGTTATCATCAACAAACGGTTACAAAATTCAAGAAACATTGTACTTAATCATTGTTTATGTATGTGTGTGTGTGCGTTTATATATGAGAGTGTGTGAGTGAACAAGTGAGAATGAAACAAAATCAAATTTTAAGAAACAGAAAAAGTCCTCGGGTCCTTTAATTTTCTCTGGCCGTAGTTTTAGTGCTATCGCGAATCTCTCGTGATGTGTGTGGTTTGTAGCAACATCTCTTCATACTGAGGGTACTGGGTTGGCAGTTTTCTGGTTGCTGTTCCCGACTGGTAGTTAGGAGCCCGAAATCTGGCGTAGCGTCTTGAGAGGCTGCTCTGATCAACAGTTGCATGGTATTCGGGGTTGTCACGTATGGATAGGTGTCCCTGCATGCACCTCCGGTGGGCAACCTCGAGGCCACATTATGTTGCAGTCTGTACCAGTTTCTTTCTGCTCATGCCACATTTGATGACCGACTGCTTCTATTACTTTAGGCCTTTTCCTTACCAACTTAACTCAACATGACCAAAAAATATATGCCAAAACCAGCTCAAAAAAAGAAAAGAAAAGAAAGAGCCTAAACCCTTTAACATTTTCTTCTCCAACATCTGTGGTATTTGTACCAACTTCTGCAGTGTGGAATCGTTCCTCTTTGATAAGTTTCCTGGTATACTAGCTCTCTGCCAGACTAACCTTAACTCGTCAATCTCTTCCTCGGATTTCTCGATTCCTGGCTACCTCTCTCTCCTTAAAAAGGACTCTAAAATCCACATGCATGGCCTGTGAGTTTATGGATCATCTCCTGCTGGCTAGAGAACTTCCTTTGGAATCTCTAGACCATTTGTATATGTGCCTCCGTCTATCTCTCCTCAATTCAGTAAGCTATTTCGTCTTTCTCTATCGTTCCCTTTCCTCTCAAGTCTTGTGTGATCGATAGCATTTCTGATAATATAGACACAGCATATCTCTACATCCATTTGCAAATATATTTGTATTCAGTGACTTTAGCACCCACAACAACATGTGGCTTAAACAGTCTGTAACTGACCTTGCTGGCATCCAAACCCTCACTTTTCAATCACTCACTCACACAAGTGGTTGACTTCCCTATGCATTTCCCAGACAACCTGGACTTCCCTTCTCGATTTCTGTTTTACATCCATCGCTGATTCTTGTTATGCTACGCAGCTCTGCCCTCTT